>JABXWE010051132.1:0-15940 GCA_014611495.1 Limonius californicus | reverse complement strand
TAGCTGTATAACTAAGTTAAACATAGGAATCCTCCACGTTTTATATGAAAGCAATTTTATTCTGTTTACTCCAATAATAAAGCTGTATTCGTTTACTTACCAAATATTACAATATACTTGATACAGCTGTAGCAATAGACTCGATATAGGATCAGTCGTGTTGTAATATTGTCACTATCTTAATCTAGCTGTGTAATTATGTAGCAATCTTCAATGTTTCATATATAAAAGCAATTTTATTCTATTTATTCTAATAATGGAGCTGTATTCGTTCACTTGGTAAATATTACAATATACTGTAGCTGTAGCAATGGACTCAATATAGGATCAGTAGTTTATCATATTGTCGCTATCTTAATCTAGCTGTATAACTAAGTTAAACATAGGAATCCTCCACGTTTTATATGAAAGCAATTTTATTCTGTTTACTCCAATAATAAAGCTGTATTCGTTTACTTACCAAATATTACAATATACTTGATATTTCTGTAACAATAGGCTCGACATAAGATCAGTCGTGTTACAATATTGCCACTACCTTAATCTAGCTGTGTAATTAAGTAGCAATCTTCAATGTTTCATATAAAAGCAATTTTATTCTTGTTATTCTAATAATGGATCTGTATTCGTTCACCTACTAATGGTGCTATATTATTGTCACTATCTCGATCTACGATAACTATTTGAATAATTTAATTTCATATAATAGAAGCTTTATTTTATTTACTGCAATAATAAAGCTGCATTCGTGCACTTACCAAATACTACAATACACATGATACAGCTGTAACAGTAGGCTCGATATAAGATAAGTGCTATAATATTGCCACTATTGTAATGTAGCTGTATAATTGAATTAAACATAGCAATCCTCAATGTTTCTTATAAAGACAAATTTATTCTGTTTACTCCAATAACAAAACTGTATTCGTTTACTTACCAGATATTACAATATACTATTTGTAGCTATAGCAATATGCGCGATATAAAAGTAATATTGCTATATTATTGTCACTATCTTGATCTAACTGTTTGAATAATTTAGTTTCATATAATAGAAGCTTTATTCTATTTACTCCAATAATAAAGCTGCATTCATGCACTTACCAAATTTTACAATACACATGATACAGCTGTAACACTAGGTTCGATAAAAGATAAGCGCTACAATATTGTCACTATCTTAATCTAGCTGTATAACTTAGTTAAACAAAGCCATCTTCAATATTTCATATGAAAGCAATTTCATACTGTCTGAATAATAAAGCTGCATTCGTGCACTTACCAAATACTACAATACACATGATACAGCTGTAGTAGAGGCTGGATATAAGATAAGCGCAATAATATTGTCACTATCGTAATCTAGCTGTATAACTGAGTTAAACATAGCAATCCACAATCTTTCTTATAAAAGCAACTTTATTCTGTTTTCTTCAATAAGAAAACTGTATTCGTTTACTTACCAGATATTACAATATACTATTTGTAGCTATAGCAATATGCGCGATATAAAAGTAATATTGCTATATTATTGTCACTATCTTGATCTAACTGTTTGAATAATTTAGTTACATATAAAAGAAGCTTTATTCTATTTACTGCAATAATAAAGCTGTATTCGCGCATTAACCAAATGCTACAATATACTTGATACAGCTGAAGCAGGAAACTCGATATGATAAGTGCTGTAATATTGTCACTGGGTAAACACAGCAATCCTCCATGTTTCATATAAAAACAACGTTATTCTTTTTAGTCCAATAATAAAGCTGTATTCGCTTACTTACCAAGTACTACAATATACTTGATATAGCTACAGCAACATGCTCGATATATGATCAGTGGTGCTATAATATTGCAACTATCTTGATCTAACTGTTTCAGTGATTTAATTTCTCTTATAAAAGAAGATTTATTCTATGTACTCCAATAACTCACTACCCTATACTATCTATGTGGATAATTAAGTTAAAAGTAACATTCGTAATCATATAAAATCAGCGTTATTATGTTTACTTCAATAATAAAGCTAGATTCGTTCACTTAACAGATACTGCAATCTACTTAATATAATTCTAGCAATGTACGTGATATAAGATCAAATGCGCCATTATATTGTCACTATCATAATATAGTTGTGTGAATAATTAAGTTGAACATAGCATTCTTAAATATTTCATATAAATGTAACTTTATTTTGTTTACTCTAAGCTATATTCGTAAACTTATCAAATATTGTAATATACTGGATATAACTGTAGCAATATGCTCGATATATCATGAATGGTACCATTATAAATTATAATGTCACTATTTTAATGTAGCTGTGTGTATAGAAAAATTAAAGAACGGTATTCTAGTATTTACTGAATATTGCAATATCCTTGACATTGCTCACATTAGACTCAATATAAGACCAGTGATGGCATTATATTGTTACTGTCTTAATCTAGTGAGTGAGTACTTAAATTATATGGGATAACTACCCAAAAGGAAGCTTCATTTTGTTTGCCCCAATAATACTAACTTTATTCCTTGACTTTCCAAACATTACAATGTAGTTGATATAGCGATATACTCAATATAATATCAATGAAGCTATTATTTTCTCAGGTTCTTAATCTATGTGTGAATTATTAAATTAAATATAGCAATTCTAATTGTTTCATTTAAAATTTCATTCTGTTTCGTCCCACAATGACAGCTGAATTCGTTTACTTACCAAACATTACAATATACTTGATATAGCTATATACTCAGATATAGAATAAATTGTGGCATTGTATTTTTAGGATCGTAATCTTAGTTCTGTGAACAATTAACTATAATTAACATTCTAAAATGTTTCATATATAGCTAACTTTGTTCCGTTTCGTTCAATAATGAGTACTATTGCGTCCTTTTATAAAACATTACAATATACTTGATATAGCTATATACTTGATAATGGACCATCGCGCTATTATATTGTAAGGCTCATAATCTCCGTACGTGAATAATTAAATCAAATTTATCAATTCTAAATCTTTCCTATCAAATCAATTTTATTCTATTGCTTCCACTAATAAAAACTATTGACTTATTCAGTATTGCAATATACCTGATATAACTACGGCAATATACTCAATATAAGATCAGTGGTGTCATGATATTGTCACTATCTTAATCTAGCAGTGTTTATGATTAAGTTAAACATGTCAGTTCAAAACATTTCATATAGAAGAAGTTTTGTTCTGTTTGGAAACTGTTACAGTATACCTACTTGATATAGCAATAGCTATACACTCGACATAAAGTATTACCACCATTATATTGTAAAGATCTTAATCTTGTGTGTATGATTAAGTTAAATTTAACAATCTCACATGTTTTATCAGAAGGCAGCTTTATACTGGATAGTTTGTAACAAAAACTTTATTCGTTTACTTATAAAATATTACAATACACTTGATATAGCTATAGCTATATACGTGATATAATATCAATGGCGTCATTATTTTGCTAGAATCTTACTTGTGTGAATAATTCGGTTGTATTTACTTATTAACAGAATATTATAATAATATATATTTAATATGGCTGTAGCTATGTACTTGATATAAAATGAATGTTGCCAATACATTGTCAATATCTTAATGTTACTCAGTGAATAATTATGTTAAACTTAACATTCCTCTATGCTTTGCATTTAGAACGAATGTTATTCTATTTACTTCTGGGACAAGAACTGTATTCACTTATTAACCAAATTCTGCTTACTACAATAATTAAGCTTTAGTCGTTCAAATACCAAATATGAAAATCTACGATGCATATCGTCAATAGCGTTATTACATCTGTCAATCAACTCGATATAAACTCAGTGGTGTCACGAATCCCTTATCTTGTCACTATCTTAATCTTGCTGTGTGAATAATTAGACTGGACTTAACAATCTAAGATGTTTCACATATAAACAGTTTTATTCCCATTAATCTGATAACAACAGTTGTATTCGATCACCTACGATAGAATGCAACTGTAAACACCAAACCAGACCGGTCTGTAAACAAAGGCCTTATGGAGCTGTATGGCAAATCTTTGTCTGTGTTTATTGGGTCGAGATTAATCCAAAGTAAAATTTAAATTCTCGCGGATACGCTCTTGTGCGGTCACCAAATTCTTCGACCAGTGGTCTCTCAATCGTGTAACGGAAGCCCGCTAATAAGTTAATGCAATAATAGAATGCGAGCTACGCCAAGGTCCGGCGTAATTATTAATCTTTTCACTTTGTCTAACCCAAATTTTTATGTAACACCGCATAACGACATTCCTGGAATGCTTTCCGCTGTGCTTGTCCTCCAAATTTAAATTCTTTCGTTTTGTTGCAGGGTGCTGATAAATTGTTAAATGCGAGTTAAATGAACAAGGATGGCCATCAGGACCAGCTTGAACATCATGGAGATTTCTGCTATAAATTTTGGTAAGTCATAGAAGGAAAATAATATTACTTTATAATATTTTTCAAATATGTGTATTTCTAACTTTCCATTAAGCTTACAGTGCTGCTCAATAAGTGACTACTATCAGAATTTAGAATATTTCTCCTATAAGCTGTTAATATTCCGTTATGCCATTTAGTATACGTTCAACCGCAATTCAGAACTAAAATGAAACCTACAACCATAAATGTCATTTACAGTATGGTTTTGATTTTGACCTACAGTGCTGTTCAATAAAATACCATTATCAGTATTTATAATATTTTTATATAAGCTGATAATATTACGTTAGCCTGGTGTATGTTCTATTGTGATTTTGAACTAATTTAAACCTACAGTTTCGGTTTGATTTTGACCTACAGTTCTGTTCAATAGAATACTATTTTATCCAAATCTAGAATATTCTCGTATAAGCTAATATTATTGCGGTAGGCTACTTTATGTATATTCTATTAAAATCTTGAACTACTGAAACTTACGACCATAAATTTGCTTTACAGTTTCGGTTTGATTTTAATATACAGTGGTATTGATGCTCAATAAAATACTATCATCAGAATCTAGAAAATTTCGCGTATAGGCTGACAATTTTACGTTAAGTCACTTTGTATATACTCTATTATAATTTTTAACTAACGAAATATACAATTACAAATTAAATCTACAGTTTCTGTTTAATTTTATCCTACAGTGCTGTTCAGTAAAATGTTAATATGAAAACGTAGAATGTTTCTCATATTGGTTTGATTTTGATCTACAGTGCTGCTCAGTAAAATACTTTTGTCAAATTTTGAACTAATGAAACCTATAGTTACAAATTAAATTTATAGTTTCGATGTGATCTTGTCCTACAGTACAACATACTGGCACCAAAATCTAAAATACTTCTTATATGGGTTTGATTTTGGCCTACAGTACTGCTCAGTGAAATATTATTATCAAAATCAAGAATATTTTTCATATAAGCTGATAAATAATAATATTAGACAGCCCACCTTGTATTATTCTATTGTGATTTTCAACTGATAGAACCTACATCCATAAATTTAATCTACTGCTTGGTTTTGATGTTGACCTATACTGCTGCTCAATAGAGTACTGTTAGCAGAATCTACAATAATTCTCATATAAAATGATAATATTACGTTAAGCCACTGTGTTTATGCTTCACTGTAATTTTGAACTATTGAAACCTACAGTTACAAATTAAAAATATAGTTTTGATCTGATTTTGTCCTACAGTGCTTCTCAGAAACATACTGATATCAACATCTAGAGTATTTCTCATATGGTTGTGATTTTAGCCTACAGTGCTGCTCAGTAAAATATTTTTCATATAAGCTGATAATATTACATAGTCACCTTGTACTGTTCTATAGTGATTTTGAACTTGTAGAACCTACAACCATAAATTTAATCTACTGCTTCGTGTTGAGGTTGACCTATAGTGCTGTTCAATAGAATACTATTATCAAAATCTACAATCATTCTCATATGACATAAGAACAATGTGAACCTTCAGTGACCTTAGAACAACAGATAGATGTGACATAATAACAATGTGAACCTTTGATACCAATGTTTATTAGGGCTAACCGCATAACGGGCAGGTAACATAAGTTTGGGAGTAAATATTAAGTAGGTTACCTATTAGTCATTAGGAAACTAAGAGATGTGCAATCAGTACCTTAGAACAATAGATAGATGTAAAATACGAACACTGTAAATCTCGATCCCCAAGATATTAGGCTCAGAGGCGTAATCGCATAAAAGTCAGTTTAACTCAGTCAGGGAGTACATATTAAGAAACTATTAGATCCTAGGACACTAAGATAGGTTCACTATGTAACCTTAGAAGACGAGATAAATCTGAAATCCGAACATTGTGAAGCTTTGCTATCAAAGTTAGTAGGTTCAAATGCTTAAGAGCATAACGGTCTCGGGTACGTACTCAACAACCCATTGATGCGTATCTTACTAACTACCCGGTGTTGCAGCAGCGGTGTCTTGCGGTATGCATTGCAGACATGTTAACGTTGGGCAATGCCCCACCCGATCCCACCCTATCCTTGAATCCCTACCCACTTACTGGCATGGGGTGGGCCTGGCGCATCCAGGATTGACCCTCGAGTGGGCTCCCTGTCAGATGATGATGATGATGATGATGATGATGCTTGGTTTTGATGTTGACCTATAGTGCTGCTCACTAGAATACTATTATCAGAATCTGCAATAGTTCTCATATAAAATGATAATATTACCATAATCCACTTTGTATATGTTTCCTTGTAATTGTGAGCTAATGAAACCTACAGTTACAAATTAAATCTATAGTAGTGGTCGGATTTTGTCCTACCGTGCTTCTCAGAAATATAGTAATATCAACATGTAGAATATTTCTCATATGGTTGTGATTTAGCCTACAGTGCTGCTCAGTAAAATGCTATTGTTAGAAGTTAGAATAATTTTCATATAAACTGATAGTCACCTTGTACTATTCTATTGTGATTTTCAACTGGTGGAACCTACAACCATAAATTTAATCTACTGCTTCGTTTTGATGTTGACCTGTAGTGCTGCATAATAGAATACTGTTAGCAGAATCTACAATAATTCTCATATAAAATGATAATATTACGTTAAGCCACTTTGTTTATGTTTCATTGTAATTTTGAACTAATGAAACCTACAGTTACAAATTAAAAATATAGTTTTGGTCTGAGTTTGTCCTACAGTGCTTCTCAAGAACGTACTAATATTAACATCTAGAATATTTCTCATATGATTGTGAATTTAGCCTAGAGTGCTGCTCAGTAAAATGCTATTGTTAGAAGTTAGAATAATTTTCGTATAAGCTGACCTTGTACTATTCTATTGTGATTTTGAACTGGCAGAACCTACAACCATAAATTTAATCTACTGCTTCGTTTTGATGTTGACCTATAGTGCTGCACAATAGAATATTGTTAGCAGAATCTACAATAATTCCCATATAAAATGATAATATTACGTTAAACCACTTTGTTTATGTTTCATTGTAATTTTGAACTAATGAAACCTACAGTTACAAATTAAACATATAGTTTTGGTCTGATTTTGTCCTACAGTGCTTCTTAGGAACATACTAATATTAACATCTAGAATATTTCTCATATGATTGTGAATTTAGCCTACAGTGCTGCTCAGTAAAATATTTTTCATATAAGCTGATAATATTACATAGTCACCTTGTACTGTTCTATTGTGATTTTGAATTTGTAGAACCTACAACCATAAATTTAATCTACTACTTCGTGTTGAGGTTGACCTATAGTGCTGTTCAATAGAATACTATTATCAAAATCTACAATCATTCTCATATAGAATATAAAATTATCGCATCGATGTTCTGGTCGATTCTTGTTGGGCAAAGTGGAATAAAACCTGGGTGTGCTTAATTCTGTTTCGGGTCTTTGTTATTTCACTCTAGTGAATCACAAGGTGATGATACAACTGAAGCGTAAACGATCCTCTTTTCTCCGAAATCACTTCGTTTTGGGAAGCGATCTGCAACAATGCGAAAATGTATTAGTCGGTGTTAAATCTGTCACACTTCATAATTAAGCCGGGGTCGGTAACATTCTCCAATTCTGGGATTTAGATATTGCGGTTTTTATGCTCAGTTTAATGCAGTGGCCAAATAGAAGTGTTTGGGCCGTTTGGCGGGTAAAATATGGGCTTTATACTTTGTCTACACACTAATCCCCGGAGGCGCAGTTTATTTAGTAAAATACGGAAGTAAACAGAGCCTAATCCGACTTCAAACATCGGTAATTTATAGAGCACAGAGCACCTTGGACAAATAAATGCGTTTATTAAGAACGAGGTATTAAAATAATAAATTTCGCCATCTCGCGGAAACTCGGCGTCTGTTTTTCATTATCGCCCTAGAAATGCAGTGCTGTCGTATTTTCCTAGCAATAAAAGTATAACAACGTTTAGAACACGACTATATTCAGTTTTCTACTGTGGTAGCAAATCTAATCAGTAAGCACAATAAACTGCAAGACGCGGGAAAGTATATTTAAATGCAGAGTATGTTTAGCTACGTTATTTTCAAAAATTCACTGAGGATGTCACATAATCGTCTAACCTAAGATGCCGCAAAGAAACTAAGTTAGAGATATTTAAAAAATTCGTTGAAGTCCAGGGGTCTCATAGTGGGATATATTTAATAAAATATTATAAAACAAATGTCGATTCCCACAAAATTTAATATATGAACTTAGAAAATTGTAATGTAAACGTTTTCAGATTAACTATAATCCATCTTCAGACCAAAAATAACCCAAGCACAAAGTACTTGAAATTAAACATCAAAGTGGTAATCAATAAACTATTGCGCGAGCATGGTACGACAACTTAAAAACAGAAACCGCAACGCCGGCAGTTCAAAATATAAAAACAAATAGTTACATTGAACGTCAAAATGTGTTATTTGTGCTTGGGTTGTTTTTGATCTGAAGATGGATTATAGTTAATCCGAAAACGTTTACAATACAATTTCCTAAGTTCATATATTAAATTTTGTGGGAATCGACATTGGTATTATTATATTTTATTGGAGATATTTCTAAATTCTACCATTTTACGTCTTTAACTTAATTGTTTCAAGAAATCATAGAGGGCGTCACTGATAACGTAACATGTTCGAAAGGCACTAAGGCTCTTCTTACTTGTATTATCTTGAGCAATGACAATAGAATGTAAACGGTCGAAAAGTACATTTAATTGAAGATTATGTTTAGCCACATTATTTTCAAAAATTCACCGAGGATGTCACACAGTCGTCTAACCTATGATGCCAAAAAGAAACTAAGTTGGAGATATTTCTAAGTTTGCATCCTACATCTTACATCTCTTTTTAAAAATTCATAGAGGCCTTCATTGATCACGTAAGATGTTTGAAGGACACTAAGGCTCTTCTTACTTATATTATTTTGAAGAATCACAATAGACTGCAAAACGCGGGAAAGTACACTTAATTGCAGATTATGTTTAGCTACATTATTTTCAAAAATTCGCTGAGGATGTAACATACTCGTCTCGCCAATGATGCCGAAAAGAATCCAAGTTCCAGATATTTCGAAGTGTTACTATTTGCATCCTGTATCTTACATCTTTAACTAAATTGCTTTCAAAAATTTATAGAGGGCGTCATTGATAACGTAATATGTTCGAAATACACTATAGCTCTTCTTACGTATATTATTTTGAAGAATCACAATATGCATACTGCTGGAAGGTACATTTAATTGTGGATTGTGTTCTGCTTCGTTGTTTTCAAAAATTTGCGGAGGACGTCACAGAGAACATACCATATCAGGAAATAATTCAGGTTGTTCTTAATTGGTTCTGGCAGAGAAACTTAGACATTGGAAAGTATACTAAGTTATAGATCAGTCTAACAAAAAGGACTCCAAAGAATACGAATCTATAATGTTTTCAAAAATTCAGAGGCAGCTACACAATTCTATTGTAGCTGAATAAAAGGAAGAATTTACGGGCATTCCTACAAATTGTAGGGTCTATTATTTTCAAAAATTCACTGCGACTTAAATCGTTAGCAATACAACTACAGTGTAGATAATCCTTATGCTCATTTTCCAAATTTGGAGTGTGGTAGGCAATGCAATACTTACGAATGAATCAATAGGTATCTTATTGTTAGTTTCAAAAATTCAGAGGGAATGTCACTAAAAATATAGATGTTGTAAAAGAAACTAAATTGTAGGTTATCACTAAACGGATTTTTTAAATTACTGTGGAAAGCAAAGAAGCTAAACTGCTTCTTTTTTATAAAAAAGCTCAATGAGGATCTCATATAATCATCTAACTCAAGATGCCAAAAAGAAATTAAATCAGAAATATGTCTAAGTTCTACTGTTTACCATTATCTACAAATCATTCTTAGCTAAAACTATTTTCGAAAATTCATAGAGGGCGTCATTGATAATTTAAAAGTTTGAAAGACACAATATTATAGACTATTTGTACTTGTATTATTCTGAGAATCACAATAGACAAACTACGGGAGAAAACATTCAATTGCAGATTATATTCAGCTATAACATTTTCAAAAATTTATAGAGGGCGTCACAGTCAACATACGTAGTCGTGAAAGAATTTATGTTGCAGACTTTTCCTAATTGGTTTTGGCAGAGAGCCTGTGACATTGGGAAATTTCGCTTATTACTTTCAAACATTCACAACGGAGGTCAATGAATACTAATACCCTCTACCTCAGTTGTAGGCAAACCTCTAATGGTTTCAAAAATTCACAGAGGGCGTCAGAGAATACAATAAAGGAACTCTAGGGTGGCTGATAAAAGGGTGAATCACAATAGAGAACAAACCGCGGGAAGAGACATTCAATTGCAGATTATATTTAGCTGTATCATTTTCAAAACTTTACAGAGGGTGTCACAGTCAACATAAGAATTTAGGTTGTGGACATATCGCAATAGATTTTGGCAGAGAACCTGAGACATTGGTAAATCTTAGCTTATTATTTTCAAAAATTCACATAGGGCTTCAGAGAATATAATAGGCCCTGCAAAGGAACTCTAGGGTGGCTGATGAAAGGGTGGAAGACTGAATCATAATAGACTACAAACCGCGGAAAAGGGCATTCAATTGCAGGTTATATTTAGCGGTATATTTTCAAAAATTTACAGAGAGTGTCACAGTCAACATAAGAATTGATGTTGTAGACATTTCTCAATAGATTTTGGCGGAGAATCTGAGACATTGGAAAATCTTAGCTTATTACTTTCAAAAATTCCCAGAGGGCATCGGAGAATACAATAGACCCTGTAAAGGAACTCTAGGGTGGCTGATAAAACGGTGGAAGACTGATTCACAATAGACTACAAACTGCGGGAAAGGACATTCAATGGCAGATTATATTTAGCTGTATCATTTTCAAAAATTTACAGAGGGTGTCACAGTCAACATGAGAATTTGGGTTGCAGATATTTCTCAATAGATTTTGACAGAGAACCTGAGACATTGGAAAATCTTAACTTATACCTTTCAAAAATTCACAGAGGGCATCAAAGAATTCAATAGACCCTGGAAAGTAACTCTATGGTAGGTGATAAAAGGGTGAAAGACTAAATTTACAAGCAATTCCTTGCTGCACAAATGGTAAACATTGGGGTTCTGTTATATATTTTCAAGCGGAACTGCATGCAACTTAAGTTGTTAGAACGATGTAAATAATCCATAGCTCCATTTTCCAAATTTGTGCTGACGTTATGGAAAATACATTACTTTGAGAAATAAACCTAACTGTGTCGTATCTTTAGTTCTAGTAACTTCAAAAGTTTACAGGGGCTGTCACAAAGCACATGTATTGTAAGGGAACTAAATTGTAGGTTTCTGTCTTGTTATTTTTTTTTAATTGTCTGGAAGAAGTAAACAGAGCTTAATCTGACTTGAAACATCGGTAATTTATAGAGCACATGGACAAATAAATGCGTTTATTACGAACGAGGTATTAAAATAATAAATTTCACCATCTCGCGGAAACTCGGCGTCTGTTTTTCATTATCGCCCGAGAAATGCAGTGCTGTCGTACTTTCCTAGCAATAAAAGTATAACAAAGTTTAGAACACGGCTGTATTCAGTTTTCTACTAAATAAAACCGTGGTGGCAAAACGACTGCAGTGCTGCGATGAAATGATACGATGTTTTTCTACTTCCAGCAGCAATCTAGGATATATAACAAACTTTACGGCGGTTTATTTTCTTGTTTTGCTCGCTTTGTGCATTATGCACGTCTGTTAGCCTCGGGAAAATTTCATATTCTGATGTGAAGCTCAATCCGCGCTTTAGCGGGAGCTTCATTATGTTTCTCCCTTTTTTCTATTATCCACTGAATTTAAATTAAACTAGCCTTTGTTAGCGTTTTAATTTTTCAGCTAGTTTTTGAGATGGAAGCTCGGCATGTGCTGTGCAATCTTGCCGCAGAAGCTGTCTAAACAAGTGTGTTCGTTTTTTTAAATATCTATAGAAAAGCCGACAACGCTGAAAATGGGCTGCAACGGCTTGCCGTCGGGATGACTGCGCCAAGTAGTGCTTCCTTGCTCATCTATTGCTACCACTTTACTGCAAATTAAATAAAAATCTTGTTCGCGTACCCGAATGAAGAAAAATTCCACAGCTTTTAGGGTAGAGAAATAATAATTAGGAAACCCCCTAAAATATATCATAAGATGAGGTTGGTTTACACTAAAAGGTAGCATTTTAATCAAATTTCAATGATAATTTTATTTTATTGTACAATCCCAGTACACAAATTTGCATTTCATATAGCTTAAATTCAAATTTTGTACATAAATTAATTAAATCAATTTTCGAGCTGTAAACTAGCGGAAAATGTATTGTATAAGTACATAAAAACTGTTCGTTTTTGGGGTGGTGTAAAATCTGTGAAAAACATCTAGTGGTTTAGTCCTTTTAGCCCTAAGTGGAGAACTAAGTATTTTTCTGTTGCACTACTTTCATTACGTAATTATCTTTCAGGAATCTTCTTTTTTCTTAATTTCTAGATAAATACTTTATATTCCTTGTAAGCGAATTAACTACCCAGTAAATATAGTGTGGGGGCGACCCCTGGGGTTGCGACGCCTACCGTTCGGCGAGATACAATTACCTAGCTTAAGCCGGACATACTAAAATAGCGCACTTTGCAGTATCGCGACAAGAAGCACTTAGGTCCTGGTGCTAGCCAGCGGATTGCTGCTATTGTAAATAAAACTTACAGCTACCTTCCAGGAATTACTTCCGTGGGAAACTTCTAGCGAGACAGCTTCCACCCCTTCTACGAAGGTGGAAAGTTGAACCACCTAGGTGCACCAGGAAGAAAAGCCAGTTTACTTGGCCGGCTCTCGACGTTCACTTCTATATTTAACTTGTAAATAATCACGTGCACCTTTAACTGTAAATATATAATAATAAATTAGGTTAATAGTTACTGACTGTTTATCTATAGTGCAAGTAACCAAAATAGTTTAAGAATAGTCAGGTATGGACTCCGTAAAATAGCTTGAAAATTCTGCTTATTTTATGTTCATAATTAAAGAAATTTAATAGAACAAGCAGGTGAAGTATGTATTATAGAATCTTTTTCTTAAACTGTTTTTACCAGTTGCTGATTGCTGTTATAATACATTGTATAATTCAGAAAATGAAGTGTTCATATAGCTATACTAAATTGCGGCTCACTTACTGTAAAATTCCAAAATTTAAATCGATATTTATTATATTTTATGCTAAAAATAATGTTTATTTAACGAAGTCACCTTTTTGTTGTTTCCGATGAATTTCTCATGAAATACAATTTTATAACCTAAAAATTCACAGGTTATATTACGGATAACAAAATTAATTGTAGATTATTGTAGTTCTTAAAATTCACAGGGGACGTCACATAGAAAACAGAACATTCGACATTATGCTACAAAATATTGTTTATTTAACATAGCCACTTTTTTGCTGTTGCTGATGAATTTCTCATAAAATACAGTTTTCTAACCTAAAAATGCAGATGTTATATGGCGCGAACAAAAAATAAACTGTGGATCATTGTAGTTTTTAAAATCATAGGGGACGCCACATAGAAAACAGAATATCCGACATTGTGTTACAAAATGGAGTTTATTTGACAAAATCACCTTTTTGCTATTTCTGATGAATTTACTAGGAAGAAGCAAAGAATAAAAGATTTTTGGAAATCAATCTAATATCATACTATCCGTACATCCGTTAGTTTCAAAAATTCGTAGGGGATGTCAGTGAACATATAACATGTAGTAGAAATTGTAGGTTATCCTTGACACAATTTTCCAAAACTGTACATGGAAGAAGCAAAGAATACAAGATTTTTGCAAATTAATCTAATAACATACAATTCGTACTTCTATTGATGTCAAAAATTCACAGGGGATGTCACTGGACACATACCATTTTGTAGTGGAGACCAAAGGTTATCTTTAGCCAAATATTTCAAAAATGTACATGGAAGAAGCAAAGAATACAAGATGTCTAGAAATTAATCTATTATTATACTAAACTTACTTCTATTAGTTTCAAAAGTTCACAGGGGATGTCACTGGACGCATAACATTTTCAATTCAAATTCAAAAATGTACATGGAAGAAGCCAAGAATACAAGATTTTTTGAAATTATTCCATGATCATACTATCCGTACTTCTATTAGTTTCAAAAATTCAGAGGAGATGTCACTGGGCACATAACATTGCAATATAAGCTAAATTGTAGGTTACCCTTTGCTCAACTTTTCAATAATTTACATGAAAGAAGGAAAGAATGCAAGATTTTTGAAAATTAATCAAATATCATACTATCCGTACTTCTATTAGATTCAAACATTCACAGGGGATGTCACTGGACACATAACATGTTGTAGTAGAAGCTAAATTGTAGATTTCGTTGGGTCCTTTTCTCAATTTTTCAATAATTTACATGAGAGAAGAAATGGATGCAACACTTTTGGAAATTAATCAAGTATTATACTATCCGTACTTCTATTAGTTTGAAAAATTCACAGGGGATGTCACTAGACACATAACATGGATAGCGTAAAATACTAATAGAAACTTAATTGTAGGTTATACCTAAATCAATTTTTCAAAAATTTATGAAAGTTTGAAAAAATACAAGATTTTTTGAAATAAATCAAATATCATACTATCCGTACTTCTATTAGATTCAAACATTCACAGGGGATGTCACTGGACACATAACATGTTGTAGTAGAAGCTAAATTGTAGATTCCGTTAGGTCCTTTTCTCAATTTTTCAATAATTTACATGAAAGAAGGAATGGATAGTTACAAGACTTTTGGAAATTAATCAAGTATCATACTATCCGTACTTCTATTAGTTTGAAAAATTCACAGGGGATGTCACTAGACACATAACATAGATAGCGTAAAATAGTAATAGAAACTTAATTGTAGTATATACCTAAATCAATTTTTCAAACATTTCCATGAAAGTACGAGAAAATACAAGATTTTTTTGAAATAAATCAAATATCATACTATTCGTAGTTCCGTTAGATTCAAAAATTCACAGGGGATGTCACTAGACACATAACATGGATAGCGTAAAATAGTAATAGAAACTTAATTGTAGTATATACCTAAATCAATTTTTCGAACATTTCCATGAAAGTACGAGAAAATACAAGATGTTTTGAAATAAATCAAATATCATACTATTCGTAGTTCCGTTAGATTCAAAAATTCACAGGGGATGTCACTGGACACAACATTTTGTAATAGGAACTAAATAGTCAGTTATCCTTAGATCCATTTCTCAAAAAAAAACATGTAAGAAGGAAAAATACCAGATTTTTGTAAATTAATCAAATATTACACTATCTG
>JABXWE010051131.1:0-12215 GCA_014611495.1 Limonius californicus | reverse complement strand
GTCCTCTTCCACCTTCTTGTTCACGGCAGCAATATTTTCGGGGTTAACAGCAGTTAAAGGCGGGCCAGCTCCTTTTCTGTGTACAACCGAGTTGCAACCTCGTTCAAATTCTTTATACCACCTATAAACCGTAGCTAATGATGGTGCGAGATCCCCAAACGCCGATTTCAAACTTTCCTTACACTCATACGCGCTCAAGCCTTTCTTGAAATCATAGTAAATCAT
The DNA here is from genome assembly GCA_014611495.1 of Limonius californicus. NCBI lineage: Eukaryota > Metazoa > Arthropoda > Insecta > Coleoptera > Elateridae > Limonius > Limonius californicus. The sequence continues at coordinate 11,990 of JABXWE010051131.1, read as the reverse complement.
TATCCGAAAGTTCTCTCGTGACAATTCCATTTTTTCGATAACAGAAGCTTATTCAATTGGATATTTCTCAAACACTATTCAACCGAATTTCACAAACTAAAATGACATTGACAGATAAAAGAATGCACTATTTAATAAACAACAATTTGTTTTGCATGGTTAACTAGATTTTTCTATTCTCAATAATTGCAGCTTGGCCCTCGTATTAGCAGAAAATCTTATTAAATTTTTAAATAATACTTTTTTGCTCGTTAAAGCATGTTTCAGTGCTTTATAAAGGTCCTCAGCTTTACCTGAACTCATCTCCACTATATCAAAAAAATTGTACCCACTTTTTTCTTTCCTCACAAAAATAAATGACGGTAAAGGCACACTGTTTAATTGTCCTTCTATCTGTAGTTTCGTCCATTATGATGGAGAAAAACGTTCCTGCGTTTCCCAATTTAGTGAAAAGTTCTTCTTTAAAGTTATCACTCAATCCTTGCTTAACCATAGCAGTAGCTTTCGTCCTCTTGAGACTAAGATTTCGTGCAATTTTTGAGTCAAGAAATAAATTGCTACATAAAGGATTCAACATATCTATTACCACAAAGAGGAGGTTGTTTGTAGCTAACAATCCGCAGAGTTTTAGTTCTGCTCGTCTAGTACTTTCAGAGAGTGGATTAATTTCAATGCCGGTTATTTTTTTGTTGTTAATTATTTTCTGATAATTTTCTCTATGTCTGGCAGAGCTACTGTAGCGTTTTATTTCATTTTTGTATGCAATAATATCTACAGTACAAACTTCACAATGTGCATACTAATTCCCTTTTCTCATCATATTAGATTTTGCAAGCCAATCTTTAATATACTATTTATATAATTTGTAGCCAAGGCATTGAAAATTTGTTAAGTTTATTAGACTCGTATCTCGACTTCTTTTTAGGTGGTTCATCTGAGGTGAAAATTAATAGCATGCGTAAACTTACCTTCTTTTTTCTTTGACTGTTACATGTTGTGTTCTGTCTCGGTTCCCGCCTTTCTTAGGATCTCTTATACTTCTTGTTCATTGTCACTGACCTCACTGTTGTCTTTGTCTTCCTTTCTTGCGTGCTGATCACAAACACTTACGAAGGGCGTTTGTTCTTCAGCTTCAGTATCCTAAAACATCAAAATTTTTCGAACCACAAAAACAAACACACTAACATTCATAGATCTAAGACCTAAACCATTACTAGAGCTAGGATAGTTAGGCAAATTGCCTTTTTTAATAAATGGAAGGATTAAAGCCAGACCCAATTTTAAATCCGTTTAGAATGCGAGCAATTCAAAAATGCAAATTTTATTTTGCCTTTTTTGCGTCTTTTTAGGATTCTGCCTTTTTTGAGGAATTTCCTATTTTTCTTGCCGTTTTGTGCCTTTTATGGTACCTATATTAAATTAAAATTTTAAGAAATCTTGTTCTTAAATTTTCAATTTAAAAAAAATTTGTACTAGCAATTTTCCAAGAAAAAAGACAATTTTAAATTTCTAAAATAAATTGTAAAAAGTATTATTCCCAAACCTTTAGGGAAAGAGGCTTAGTGGGTTTCACCCTTTATTGTTACCGGCTGAAAATTTCTCGGAAGGATTATTTTCTTGAGATTAATTTTAATGAGGGAGCCAGTATTGTCAGGACAAAGTTTTCTACTGAATCAGCCAGTTTGTCACAATTTTCGAACGTGTTAACGCCTTTTCTTTTAATTTCCTCAAGTATTCTTCAGATTTTGTAATTTTTTATTTTTTCCTGTCTTTTTTGGTAATTTTGCCTTTTTTTTTGGTTTTTGCCTTCTTTACTTTATTTTTGACTTTTTAGTGCTTTTTTATACCTTTTTTTTTGCCTTTTTGCCTGCCTTTTTCGAGACTTTATTTTGCCTAACTATCCTAGCTCTAACCATTACTATCGTGACGCTAGGGCTCGGGGATACATCTATTGTGAAGTTCCAGTCCCTTGCAAACCGCTTGATTTTAATTTCAGTATTGCTGCATCTGCTGATTTATCTTTTAACATTCTTAATTCTAGCCAATTGGAATAAGGATCAAATAGGTACAATCGAATAACTTCTGTTAGCATATGAAAAGATATAAACACCAATTCTGTCCCATGCATGATCTGGTAAAGCGTAAGTCTGCAGCGGTTCCTTACAATTTTTTCTTTGGAACTGCTCATACACTCTACATGTTCTTACAATCTCATCTACATCTTTACTTATGCCAGGCCAATAAAACGGCTGTCTAGCTCGTGCTTTTGATTGTTCCAAGCCAAAATGGCCTTCATGAATAAGCTTGAGCATTCCTTGTCTCAACGACTTTGGTACAACTATTTTATTATTGAGGAATATTAATCCATCACACATATGCAAATATTCTTTCAGACTGAAATAGGTACTTTGCAATTTCTTCATTTACACCTCTTTTATTTTCAGGCCAACTTTGGTCGATTAACCTTGATATTTCCTTTAAATCTGGATCACTACTTGTTTCTTGTCTGAATATGTTTTTCTTTGCCTCTAGCATCGGTAAATATTTGCTTAAATCATGGAGCGCAGAATTAAAATCAGCATCCGTTTTCACATTTAAGAATGAACGCGAAAGCGTGTTCGCTATATACAAATATTTACCTACTTTATATGAAACCGATAAATTATTATTTAATAAACATACTTTATAAGCGAGGAGTTACAGAATGCATTTTTTTTGTAATATTTTCTCCGACGGTTTGTGGTCAGAATTTTTTTTTTATTATAATAATATGCTTAATTTACAACTAGCCCTATGGCTAACAAATATATGTGATGTGATACTTATTACTAAACTAAATTACATTGATATGAGGAGGGAGTGACGCCCACTGGCGATTGCCTGATATACTAAAATAACAATTATTATTCAGCAAGGTCTAACGTTTTAAGTCTTTTTAATCTACGAGTGGTATTGGCATTGTCTAGTAAGTTGAGCACTAACACATTGAGGTGATTATGTATTCGTTTGACATAGGAGGTTGTACGTCTTTTGATTTCTTCGCTGATCCATGGAATTTTTAGATCCTCATGGAGTGTTTTATTGCTAATGAACCATTCAGCGTTGGTGATTGCACCAGTTTTGCTTTGAAATCTTTGTAGGATTTCAATATTGGATGTTTTTGCACTTCCCCATAGATGTATGCCGTACGCCCACACTGGGACCAAAACTGTCTTGTACACTAGCAGTTTGTTTTCTAGCGATAACTTGGAGTTTTTCCCTATGAGCCAGTACATATTTTTCCCCATTGCGTCCAGTTGCTTTCTTTTTTTTTGTGATATGGGTTTTCCATATTAAACGCCTGTCTAGGTTTATGCCTAGGTATTTTGCTTCATCTTTGGTGGGAATTTGTATACCATTTAGTGTAACTGGAGGAGTAGAATTGTGTTTCGTTGTAAACGTGATAGCTGTAGATTTATTTTCATTTATTTGTATTCGCCACCTATGTAGCCATTTTTGTATGTTGTCCAGACTACTTTGTAGTATTGCCAATGCTTGTGTTGGATCCGGGTGAGGAACTAATATTGCGGTATCGTCCGCAAAAGTGGCCGTCGTTGTATTATCATTGTGTGGTAGGTCAGCTGTGAATATCTGGTATAGGGTTGGTCCTAGAACGCTGCCCTGAGGAACGCCTGCCTTTATTGGGTATAGATCAGACTGGCTTTCGCCGTGCTTGACCTGATAATACCTCTCATTGAGATATGAGTTAAATAGAAGGTAGTACTGGTGTGGCAGGGATTGTTTGATGTTGTATAGTAGGCCAGGATGCCAGACACAGTCGAAGGCCTGGCTGACATCAAGGAATACCGCAGCACAATATCTTCGTTCTTCAAGGTCCTTCTCTATTACATCTACAACTATGTGTATCTGTTCTAGAGCAGAATGTTCCTCGCGAAACCCAAATTGATGTTGTGGGATAAGTGATTCTTGTTCAATTATGGGTGCTATTCTCTTTAATATTAATATCTCTAATACTTTTGAAAGTATTGGTAGCAGTGTTATCGGCCTGTAAGAAGTAACTTCATGTTCAGGTTTGCCCGGTTTCAATATTAGTATTATTTGACCAAATTTCCATAGCATTGGAAAGTACTGCAGTCTTAAGACTGCATTGAAGATTTATAACATGCACATTATAGCTTTGTGGGGCAGTTCCTTCAGTGGTTTGGCAGTGATTAGGTCGTACCCGGGCGCTTTTTTGTTGTTTAAATGTGTGATTACAGTTTTAATTTCTTCAGGGGTGAAGGATTGTATTGGTGGGCTTAACTGTAAAGGAGCTTGTAGGTAGTCTGTAATCTCTTGTTCCTCTTCAGTGGTAGTAGCTGTAGGATACGGTTTGAATATTGTTGATAAGTGTTCCATAAAAAGTATTGCTTTCTTCGCCGGTGGTCAGAATTAACGCGAATTCCTTTTAACCCATATATCAAATAATGCAATTTTTGAATCGCAAAAACAATGGCTAGAGTTTCTTTTTCTATCTGAGCATATTTTTTTCGGTTTCGTTCAGGCTACGAGATACAAAGTCAACTGGATGATCATTTTGCACCAAACATGCGCCTAAACCGTTTTCTATGAGAATAAGTAATTTGGGATCAAAAAACGTCAAACCCGCCGCAGTTGTCAATAAATGTTTTAACTTAGACAAACCCAAGTCGTGCTCCGGCGCGACCAACTCCAGACTGCTCCATTTTTAGTAAGTTCCCTTGACGGTGCTGTGACTTTAGACATATTAGGTATAAATTTGCCTTAGAATTTTGCCATGCCTAAAATTCGCATTACACCTGTCTTATCGTGGGGACGTGGCATTTCTGTAATTGCCTTTACATAATTCCGGTTAGGTTCTACGCATTTTTTCGAATATATTTGCCAAATAAACTTGACAGTTTTTATTTGAAACTGAATTTTACTTTTGTTGAATTTCACGTATTTTTGTGTACTCAAGAACTAACTTTAAATTCTTATCATGCTTATACTCAGTTGACCCAGTAATTATCAAATCATCAAAATAAATGCTTACACCACCAATGTCACCAAATATATCATTAATTAATTAAAAGTGGCGTGCGGTGACATTTGATGATAGGGAAGCTTTGTTTCCATAAAAATTATAAACAAAGACTGGAAATGACAAAAATAAATAGTTTATTTATTTTAATTCTAAAATAGATACATTGATATAAAACAAAGATATTTTTAATTTATCAAAGGTACCCGAGATGATCGGGTGACCGGGCCGAACGAAGGTGGAAAATCGACAGAAGAGGAAACGCAACGCGAATATGCATCGGCAAAAAATATTACACCACATTGCGAAATATGGTGCAATCATTCTGGAACATTCGTATCACGTAAATTCCCAGAAAACGTCCAGGGCCAAGGGCTTAGACAAAAAATTAATCGGCAATTTTGTATGATATCAAAAAAATGGTATTTGGAAAATAATAATACAGTAATCGGATACAGAGCGGCAATTAAAATATGACTTTAATTCAGATGAAGTGGCAAAATCAAATGAATATAACAACTTCTAAACACGATGGAATTTTAACAAATTCGTTTAACAGTTTATAAAACCGCACAGAACCTAACCTTCACGTACTGCGCGCGCCTTACAGACAACCACGTGCTTTTGCTTGTGGGTACATCAAGCTGGGCGTGTAACTTCACACGCACAATGCCTAACAGAAAACGTCTTGCAAAATGTTTGCTACGTTAGATTAACCTAACAGTTAAAAATTTAAGTTAGCATCCAACTACAAGATTAAACTATGAAAAAAACATATTTATAAGTAAATTTAGCCAAAGTATTTTCGTATCAAATATTTGCTATAATCCTGCTAATTTATTTTTTTAACTTATTGCAATGTTAATAGATATCTTACAGGATGTTTCACCATAACTACAGAGCTTCACATTATTTAAAATTTTAAAATGACCATGGTGGAAGTGCTAAAACCCGTATGTCACTTTGCAATTCCACCACTGATTCCTAATATCTTTCGGATGTAATTGCTTTGCCGGCAAGTTTTCTGCGGGGAATGGAGGCCGAGCAGATTAAGCAGCAAACACAAGTAGATTAAGAAAATTTTATTTCTTTTGTTCTAATTATGACTAATTCTAATTCTAATTAGTAATAGTAATAATAATAGAACCAATAATAAATATATACCCACGATTCGGTTGCATATTATTGTAAATAAAAAGAAAAAGAAGTTCTCGACTAATTAATTATTTATCATTTACTAACTCTGGAGTGGAGGTATAGAAATGACGTAAAAAGAATAATTATTCCTCAGTGTACTGTTGAAAATGGCTTCATTTGAAATGATGCGTGAACTCTGCAGACTAAATTATTTTGCGAATTGGCCATGTAAATACATGAAAGCTAGCGACTTGGCTCGTGCAGGGTTTTCCTATACTAAAAAAGAAGATGCAGTTAGGTATGCATTTTGTTTCATCGAAATTGGTTCTTGGCAGCCCGGAGATAATGCTTTAGCAGATCATGAGCGCTGGGCCCCAGAATGTCCATTTATTACTGAACGAGATGCTGGGGATATAACTTACAGGCGCTCACCATAGTTTAGGCCCAACAGTTATCCCGAGAGGGAATGTGCAGCCCCTCGTCCCCCGCCACCGCCATCACCACGGCCGCAAACATCTATACAATTCGATGGCCTACTACGTAAAATTTGTTTAATTAACGATTTGGAAATAGTTTTGCTTCCTTGTGGTCAATTTCGTTCATGCATTAATTGTTCTATAGGAATCATCACGTGTCCGATTTGCAGAACACGGATCGATGCTCGTGCAAAAACTTATGTATCTTAATAAAAAGCGAGTGTTACGAGTATAATTTTATTCTTTAATATTTGTTATAACTATTCAGATAGCTAAAAAGATAAAGATAATTACATGTATTCCTACTATTCCTACTATTTATAAGAGGAATGATAAAGTTTACAGTGTTTATGCTGCAAGCGCATTTATTTAATTCGTGAGCAAAGCACGGTGGCTTCCACATGGGCAGCGGGGGTATGTTTGCGTCGTTGTCCAGGTCCAGCACTGGCAAGTCGGTGAAACGTTTTAGGAAATCCGCCTTCACTTTTCCCTTGCAATAAATAACCATTTCCTTCTGCGTAAGCTTTTCCATAATCGAAAACAATTCGTTCGGGTCTACGAATCCCGCGTTCCAGGGGACGCCGTGGAGGTTTCGGGTCGTGCGGCGAACGCTTCGTTGTAGGTACGTTGCGGGGTAGATTCCGGAAAGGAAACGACGACTTGAACAGGTAATGACAGGTTTGCTCCTCGTTGGTGGCTGAGAGCTCCTTGGGGACAAAGTCGGGAGTCATAAATCGTAGGACGTGAACAACGAGCATGGTGATCAGGGCTGCTGGTGCACGATAATGTTGGACAGAGGTCGATACGGTACAAGAGCATCGTGAATGATCAAAGCGTACGCGGGTGGTGTTTGCCGGATAACGGTTTGTCGCTTCCAGCTCGATCTTTATATCTACTGTGCCGGCTTTGACGTCCTCCTGCTGCTTAGAGCAGTCGATAACAAAAACTGGATTTTTCTTAAACTCCTCGTAGGAAAGCAAAGGTTGCGAACGGCGCTGATAGTTTTTCTGAAAGTCACAGCAACAGCAACTTCTGTAAGACAGCAGATACGAATTCTTGGTAAAGTTCAAATTCCATTTGGTGTAAGGGTATGCCTTTTCGTTGAGATACATCGTCACGTAGCTGATGCTGAGGGGCGCGAATCCGCTAAAATCTACGGCAGAATTGTTTGCCTTGTTGGTTTGCAACCCAACGAGCACGTATCGAGGCTTCGAAAAGGCAGTCTTGGTGTTCACATTGGTCAGTTCGAGTTTACCGCTGCGCAAGCTCGGTATCGTGTATAGCTTCCATTTCTGAAAGGGCTTTTCCACCACCCCGTCCTTGCCCAGCACGTTTAGCATTTTCAGCTTTTCCTCGTCGTTGAGCTTCAGGTAGGGTACTCGCCATTCAATTTTCGTAATGTTAATCTTGAGAGCGGCATCGCCCTTGTAGCAATTGTTGTCGGTTCGCGAGCGCCGGCGAACTAGCGTTTGTCTCATGTTTGCGACGACCTTGGTGTAATCTTCGGCGAATCCGAGTATAAATTTCAGGGGTACGATGGCCGCAATCGCTTTGGCTCTTCCCGAGACGTCCAAAACGACGGTGTTCAGCTTTCTTTGGGAAACCATTTTTCGAGTAATTTTGAGCTCCTTGCTTTCCCAAGCGTTCAGGGAGGCTAACCCCTTTAGAGCCGTGCCGATGCCGAGGTTCCGCACCGTGTCTACGGTTTGATCTCCCAGTTAGAAGCGTACCTCGTCAAACAGATAGGCCACCGCGTTGCTCGTCAGTTCGTAAGTTTTAGCGGGATCTTAGGGCTCGACCGTCGCCTCCTAAATGAAGCTGTCTTAGACGGCAGTGATTAGATGTTGACGTTGGATGACGTCGTCTGCGGGACCGATCTTGTTGCCCGAAGTGAAAGGCAGATGAGCGTGGAATTCTCGCTGCGCGATTTGGTTATGGAAAACCACCTTTTTTCTATATTTAGCTCCATGTCTGCTGCTGCTGCTCTCCTGATGCGCACTTTGAGATCGAGCGATTTGAAAAAACAAATGTCTTCGGACGACAGGAGGTCATGCGCTCCTTCCTCCGACCATCCCCTATTACTGACGGTCGGTCGAGAAACGTTTCGAATTTTGTCGTTACCGTGTGATGATGATACGAAATCTATTCCCATTTTCTGAGTTCCAGGCGAATCGACACCTCGTCGTCGCCAAAATTCACGGAACCACCGTTCTGTTCAGTGAGCCACAGCGAAATGTCCTCGATGGCTCGAACGATTACAGGCAAATGGATCACGGTGGAAGGTTCCTTGACCACCTGCTGATCGGGCTCCGCATCCAAGGCAAACTCGTAGATGGTGTGGTCGGCACTCCGTTCAAAAACACGCCCCCGGTAACGTTACAGTTTACTTTTATGTTGGTAACGGGAGAGATTCGAACGTTCAGGTCTGAGTCGTGGGTCTTCCCGGCTTCAAGCACTCGTGAGGAAAAACCCAGCATTCGACCTAGAGAACACGTGCGAGGAGAAGATAAGGCGGCTCTGGCTCTTGATCTGGGGGTTACGTAGATTTGAAAGTATCCCCGGACGTCCGAATAAGTCAAATTTACCAATACCTAATTACTTTCGCTTAAATTACCGATTTGGGAAATTTCGTCGTTGGACGTAATATTGAAAAATCTGCCGAAACGAAAGTAAGCGGTTTCGAGGGAAGCTAACCGTAGAAACTCCATCACTACACCCAGGGACTGACTCAAGCTTTTCACCCCCCTAATGGGCCAATTTTCCATCGAAAAAGATAAATTTTCAAACCCTTTGTCAGCCACGCTTCAGCTGCTCCATTTAGTTTACCGAGGGGAGGCCGCCTGAGACGCTCGCCCTTGATTGTGAAATCTTGTGCAACTAGTGTATATTTTGTTTGTAGGATAAGAGTGATTCGAAAACTTTAACGATATAAGAAAACACCAGCAATGTCCAAAAGTTCCGCAAAGCCCTGAGATTGATAACAAACATGAAGATTAGCCATAGCCTGAGAAAATTAAAGGCGGATTACAAGAAGCTGATTAACTCCTCTAATGAAGCTGTCGGTCAAACACCAAGGGTAAGAAGATGTTAAGTTTGTTAAATAAATGTAATTATTAATAAAGTTAGCTAATTATCCTTCCCCAACGAACCCAGGAAAAACAGTGGAAGGATTAATACATCCTGTTTATTAACTTGGTCGAGAATTCTGTTGAGCATCTTGTAGAAAACTTCTTTATCATCACTATTTGCATATTCTGGATGGACGTAGCATTGTTCTAATGTCATTTTCTGGTTGCCAACATTTATTTTTGCAGTGACAAGTTTTTCTAAAGTCAGGTCTTAGGATTATTCCTACCCAATATTTACGGTCTGCATCTTTGCCTTTTATTCCCGAGTATAGGAAACTATAGTCGTCTGTTGCTTTAATCTCTCCGGTTCAATTCCATCATGTTTCACTTATACCCAATAAACCGATTATATTTCTTCATTTCTGGTACAGCTTCACACAGTTTCCCCACTTGCTAAGGTATTTTAACATTCCACTGTCCAACATTAATTGTGCTCTTGTTTTCCTTCGGTTTGAGTTCATTTTTCTATTCCAATTCTCCATTTTCGTTATTATATTCGTTTTTTCTTATTTCGTTTAAGGTTTCATTCCATGTGTATATCTCGTTTTAAATGGAAATCTTCTTACAGCCAACTTCACGTCTACTCCTGCAGTATTTATTTCATGGGGTCCACATTTACACATCAGTTCCAACTTTATCTTTCAGAAATATTTTCGCTTCTATTACTGTTTCATTTTCGTCACACTCTTTCCGTTTGATTGCGATGTTGTATTTTTTATCTTTTTTCTCTTGCAATTCCATTTTTTGCCCCACTATTTAGATTTATCCTGCTAGCTCTTTCTCCCATTCCGTTTGTTTCGTGTTTGTTTCATCTCTTACTTTTATTATAGCGTCTTTATATTGGCTCATTGATTTTCGGTTTCCTTCCAATTCTTTACATATTTTTAGTTCGAGTTTACCATTATTTTTCTTCATTGAAATTGATTAAACATTGCCTGGATTGTTTTAAATAGTTGGTCGAGTTCCATTTCTATGTTTTTCTTCGTTATCTCCTTTTTTCTATAATAGTTGGCATTAACAATCGGAATTAATTACAAATTCTATGAGTTAATTGTATGTCATGTTGAGGTTGGGGGGGGGGATGTTTTGTCTTTATTCTGTCAGGTCCCATAGCCACTTACGTTTCAATCTTTGGATGGTTGGTTGTTGCGTTAGCGGTGTAATGATATCGTTAGTATGTCCCAGGAGTCTTTCATGGTGGCTTGCAGCTCGCTGTCTAATATGTCCCGCACATATTGTATGTTGGAGTCGGTGTGAAGTGTACGATTTGACACGTACCAGGGAGCGTTAAAGATGAAGGTTTTCGATTCGAACGGTTGTATTATGTCAATGTTTGAGTAGCTGGCACAAGCCCACAATTCACAGCCGTAAGTCCATATACAAAGCGATTTTTTAAAAAGTCAATTGCAGTAGCTTAGGGATTGTCCCGTCTATATTAAGCTTTAGAATCTAACAATATGAAAATTGTAACAGCATAGCTGCCAATAATTAAATAAAGAAGCTTCAATTATTTATTCAAAAATGGATTTCACAGTGCAGCATAAGATATTTATGGTAAAAGCTTATCACCGAACTGGAATCATCATAAATGGTGAGTGGCGGTATTCGATCCAGGAATGCTTCAACGGTTTTACAGACCATTTTGGAATTGTTGAATACATTCGATTTTACGATGCTCTAAGGCACACTGTGGAATTATTCGATGAAACAGGTGGTGTTACACGCAGAAATGGTAGCGGTAGACCTACAGAACGCACACCAGACGTCCTGGAAAATGTTAGACAAATAATGGCTGAAGCTCCCTCAACTTCACATCGACGTCTTTCACAGCACATTGATTTGTCTTACACAACCACGAGGAATATTCTTAAAGCAGATTTAAAGTTATTCCCATATAAAGTAACTTCAGTTCATCAGATTCTACCAGCAGACATGCCTCTAAGAGAACGATACTGTCAATGGTTTTTAAACGCATTTCCTGAAGACAACGACTTGAACAGCGTATTTTTTTCGGACGAAGCATGGTTTCATTTATCTGGATATGTGAACTCCCAAAATATGAGAATTTGGTCTGCCGAGAATCCATATGCGTTTAGAGAAACACCACTTCATCCGCAAAAGCTTGGCGTGTGGATTGGTCTTAGCCGACGACGACTTGTAGAACCAATTTTCTTTCAAGGGACAGTCAATGCATTAAGGTATCGACGA
>JABXWE010051130.1:0-11783 GCA_014611495.1 Limonius californicus | reverse complement strand
ACAAGGTGATCAACTATTTCTGCCGTAAAGAGAGACGATAAAAAACATTTTCTAAACTTTCTTAGTTACCTAGCATTCATAAACTTTTTTACTTTTGTTATGAGGAAATTTGTATTATGCTCTAGGGATAGAGGAGAGAAAATAGAGCATAGGCACAAGGTGATCAACTATTTCTGCCGTCAAGAGAGACGATAAAAAGCATTTTCTAAACTTTTTTAGTTACCTAGCATTCATAAACTTTTTTACTTTTGTTATGAGGAAATTTGTATTAAGCTCTATGGATAGAGGAGAGATAATACAGCATAGGCACAAGGCGATCCACTATTTCTGCCGTAAAGAGAGACCATAAAAGCATTGTCTAAGGTGATCAGCAATTTCTGCCGTAAAGAGAGACCATACAAACATTGTCTAAGCGTGTTTAGTTACCTAGCATTCATAAACGTTTTAGTTTTGTTAGGAGTAAATTTGATTTAATCTCTAGGAATAGAGAATGGAGCATAGATACAAGGTTATCAGCTATTTCTGCCGTAAAGAGATGTTATAAAGAACATTGTCTAAGCTTTTTTAGTACCTAGCATTCATAAACTGTTTAGTTTTTGTAAAAAGTAAATTTGGATTATTAATTTAGCGACATTATGCCCCCCCCCCTACATGACAATCATAGCTGATCAACCGATAATTACAAGTTTTAATGTTTACAGCCATAATGGCTAAATATCTTTTCTAGGGTGTAACCACAAAAATTTAATTGCAGTCGCTTATTGAACAACAACCGTGTGTGTCTGATTAGCTGCACACAACTTGGTTACAATAAAATTACATTGTGTCCACGAATGAAAAGTTATAATGTTCCACAGTATTAGTTTTTATAAATCGTACCGTAGAAAAATGCCTTTGATCACCACATATTACAAAATGCTTTTGTATTTTGATATAATTAAAAATTCCTCGTTCAGAGAAAACAACTTGAAGAACAGTTTGTGCTTGGAGCAGATTGATCGATACCTTATACGGAATAGTCCTTTTAAAATTCCAATAAGCCTAGACTATAAAAAACCAATCAATGTCTTAGCTTAGTACACAGAATTTAATACTGATTTTGACGTACGTCAAAGGAAGTTGTTTTAAGGAATTTTGTTCAAAAAAAAAGCCTGTTTATCAGTAAATTGTATCTTCTATATTTGGTTTCAGGAAACTGTAATTGTTTCAGCAGAAAAATCGTAATATCTTGCTATTTAGCGGAAAAATATCGTTTATTATGTCTTTAAAAACAACAACAAATCTTGTATATGTTGTGTTGCCAATAATTTTTCTTCCGTTTGCAGATAAATTATGTTTATTAAGTACAGAATTGTTGTGATGCATATCATTCATTTTTTTAGAACGTTTTATGGAGCTGGAACAAACACGAACATTTTACTGCAAATACTCATATGTTCTGTTCGTAATCGGAATATGCTGGTGTTGACAAAAGTGTAGCTACTTTCGTAAAGTACTTTTGTATTTCCATAAAATATAATATAAATACAGAAGTATACAATACAAACACGAAAATGCAATTTTCAGTACTCTACGACTAATATAAAGAAATCAATTACTAGTTAAATAACTAAATATTGATATTCAGAGGCTACTAAAGTAACTAAAAATAAGCGTTTCCTATTGATACCGTAGCTACGTTAGTAGGCGACCTTTAAATTCAGTTCACAGTAGTAGTAGTAGACAAAGTATAAGAATATAATACATACACTTTCAATACCAAGATTTACCAAATTTTCTTAAAATCAGCACAATACCAAGAAAACAGACAAATGTATTTTGAGGAAACTATACGCATTGCAATTTACATTGGCTGCAGTTCGCTTTTCTGTGTTCAGGTAGACGGGCCCAAACTTGGGGAGGAACAGGGAAACGAATATAATGGTTCGCCGATGTAGAACGTTATATTTAATTTTGTCCTACCAGGTCGGTTTAAGATCCTCTTAATATATTTACCAAATAAATTACATTGCAATCTTGAATACTACATTTGATTTTAACCTTTGATATGGCTATTAAAATTAATATTGGTACACTGAAATATCCGATCCAAAATAATTAATTGTGCTAAAGACTAAATTCCAAAACTTTAACTAACTAGGGTTGCATATATAAACAAATTGGTCGATTACCGATTAATCGGCCTTGCCTTATCAGTCGATATTGATTATCGGCCGCCGATTATTTATAATGTAATTATCTATTGTGACATGAAATGCGTGGCCTTAGATTGTGTGTCTTACATTTTTTTACATGTTGACAATACGTTTTCCCAATTTCTCTGATATCCGCGGTTTTCTTGTTACAGTAGATGTGCCTAGCAAGAATAATAAAAAATAAGAATGACCTGTTATCCAAACTGATTAATCGACCGAAAAGCTGATCCCGATTGATGAAAGATTTGAATGATTATCTGGCGATTGGTTCAACTCCAGTTTTAACAGAGAAAAATACTTTTCAAGCAATTAGTAATATCACTGATTTATTAATTGTTTCCTCCCTCTTTGTTGAAATTCAATTTATTATATATATATTATTTCAATTAATCGCTATAAAAAAAAACAGCAGATGCGTTTGTAAAAAACATAAATTCAATTAAAAAATAGTTATTTATGATATACATAAATGCTCGATAAAGAGTGTTATGAAATGAGTAGGGAAGTTTGCAAAACGAAGACGAACGTTGAGTTTTGCAACCCTACGATACCTATTTGCGATCTGCGATCCCAAATATTTATTTTGCGAATTATAATTGAAATTTTGTATAATCTGTCATTTTTGACAGGTAACAAAATTTAAATTTTCTATCTAATATCATCTATGTCGTGGAGAGTAATACAGTGAAAATAATAGAATAAATAGATCATGTGTTCACTTTATTTCATTAGTGAAATAATAGTATCTATATTATTTAACGAGCGGTAATATAGGCAATAACTTACGCGGGTGTAGTTTGCAGCACGAGCCGCAGACGAGTGCTGTAATCATCCAAATGATTACCGTAGTAGAATACTATACTTTAACTACGACTAGTAAAGTGGATTTACTCTATTTAAATTTTATAATTTTCATAAAAATTGTGAATTAGTATTGCGACATTTAAAAATTTTTGGTACAGATATAATTTTGGCAAGTGTATTTACTTTCATTGTAATGAAAATTCTATTTAATGATTGGTTATAACGTGTTGAGTAATGAGTTATAACTCACGCTAAATATTTATAGGTACTATTATTTGCACAAAGTAGTAATGTATGTATAACGTAATAGGAGTGGATAAAAAAATGTGTTTCGCGTCGTGTTTAAACAGACATTTTTCATTGGTTAGTTTAATGTCAAAAAACGTCATTTATGACATGCACATTAAAAAATTATTTAAAGTTACTAAAATTGCAATACAATGTAAATTAAGATGAAAACCTCCAACATTGTACAAATTACTAATTGAATTTAAACTAATTTTAATGTTTGATTGCTTTTGTTTTTTATTCGCATACTTTTGGTATGGAGTTTTTCTAATTACTCTGAAACAGCGAAATCAGACATGAATCAGAAATTCGATTACTTCTGTTTCTATTGGTTTTCTTCTAAATATTATGTTTGATATCATTTTCTGCGAGTTCTTTACTAGATTCCGGTCTGGCGACTTAGCTGACCAGTCTCTTTCTCGAAGCATGATCGTCCTAGCAAAATATGTCTACTGGTTTTTCCAGTAGATAGCTTCTTATCATGTAGTAGTTGAATTTATGAAGCAGACATGCAACTTATACCATTACAGCGGTTAGAGGCTTAATTGTCAGAAGTACGCATATTACTGAAAATTGCTCTCTAAGATGTCCTTGGTCCATAGGAAGCAGTGGCGTGTTCTTCTCGAAAAGTAGTGGCTACTTCTGAACTCTACGTCCTCTGTATTCCAAACTAAGGAGTCTTTCTTTCACGGTGGAAGTGCACGTGCTGCGGACTATAATTTGGTTAATCCTGTGGAATTTCTATATGCAAGGCATAATCATTTTAAAACAGCATGCTCCAAACTGAGGTTTCCATTGGTCGCCCACTGCGCTACTTCTCGTCAATTTGTTTCAAATTTAGCATGCTTTCTGATATCAAGAGATCCAAAAAAAGCTGATCTCCAGCGGGCTGTGGAATGAAAAGTCACGATTTTTCTAGCCTAAAGGAATGTTTCAGGTTAGGTTGTATTAGCTGGATTTAAATAATAATGAAACATAATTTTTAGGAGCAGAAATCTTTTATTGAGCAACAGTAAAAGAAATGAATAAACCTGAACTAATGGAATGATCACAACAAATGTTGAAAATGTCTGCCTTCTTCCTCCAAACATTTCTGAACTCGTCTTCTCATACCTTCAAAAACATTTTGTAATAATTCAATTCCAAGTTGCATCAGTTCGTTTAAATCATTAACTGGAGTTTTAAAAATGGTGTTTTTCAAAGAGGGCCATAGAAAAAAGTCCAAAACAGTAATATCACAAGAGCGAGGGGCCACGGTGTTGTAGTATTCCTACTAATGTTTCGGTCATCAAAATATTCGCGTAAAAAATTAATTGTATCTGCAGCTGCATGAGTTGTTGCGCCATCCTGTTGCAGAAAACCATCCCGTAGCTCATCATCGTGAAGTTCATTTAAGAAAGGTTGCAATAATTCGTTCCTGTACCTTGCTGCAGTTAGCGTGCCTTCGAAAAGTATTGGCCCAACTAATCTACGACGACTCATTCCAACCCGGACTCCTATTTTCTGTGGATCAAGAAGAGCTTTAATTGTAACGTGTGGATTCTCGCTACTTCAAATCCGCATATTCTGTGAATTAACATACCCATTAAAGTAAAACCAGGCTTCGTCGGTAAAAAGGGTTAAATTTAACTGCTCGTAGATTATCCAAAAACCAACGTCAAAACTGAACTCTTTTTGGATAATCCTGTTCTAAAAGCTCCTAAACGGAAATAAATCGGTAAGGATGTAGATGCAAAGCTTGTCTCAATATTCTGTGGCATGTACCGTACCTAACTTAAATCATCAACTTGCTAGCATAAATGTCTAATTGGTGTTTTTGAAGCCTCGTCAAGTTGTTGTCTTACAGTTTCAGTTGGCCTACCAGACCCTTCTTTCCTTCCAACACGTCCAGTTTCTCGAAAATTGCTGACTAATTTCTTAACCAAAGCATAAAATTTTCAGTATGTAATAATTTCATTGGGATACCTCTGTCGGAATTCCACAAAACAAGGAGGAATCGAATAGGTCCATTCTCCGTTAACTTGAAAACCGTTCCGAAAGTACGATTCAATAATGAATGCTCTTTGAAATGTATTAAAAATCATTTTAACAATCAGATTCGTATGAAAAAAAGATAATTAATTTATCTGACATCATAAACATTCCTTTAGTCGAGTAAAGACGTGACTTTTCATTCCACAGCTCGCTGAGGATCAGCTTTTTTTGGATCTCTTGATACCTCAAATAACTAAAGTTTGAATACATTTTGCTACAACTGAGATTTCGAGATTGGAAGATTTTTGGTATTTTTATGGTACAAAAATATTTTATACCACATTTATATGATGTCATTTTGCAGCTTCTAATGAAATGCTAAGAGCAAATGTCTGTTTTAAAGTTATTGCAATTCTTATGTACGTCATACAATGGAAATTTGTCGTGTTATTTGCAAATTTGTTCCACGAGGTTCCATATTTATTGGAGTTAATTTATGCCGGAATATCCTAAAAGTTTTGAGGAAATATCAAAATTTCAGTTCGTGAAACAAGAGCTGAATGGAGTCAAGAGTCTTTAGAAGAAGCCATGGAAAAAGTGCAATCAAATCAAATGGGAGTCAATAAAGCAAGCCGACAATATGGAATACGCTCCCGAGCATTACGAAGACATTTGCTGACAGGAAGGTCCAAAACAGATTTAGGACGGCTTCCGGAACAGGGCTTCCAACATGAAAAGTGACTGGTGTCCCATATAAAGAAGTTAGAGAAGATTGGCTTCCCACCAGAAGCTGTAACAGTGTAAAAAATGGCCTATGAATTTTCCCGCAAACCACAGTTTTCCGCACCAGTTACAAAGTGCTGAACAAAACTGGTTCAAGAGATTCTTACGTAGAAACAGTGAATTAAGCATAAGGAAGTCAGAAGGTCTGTCGGTAGCCAGGCCAAAAAGAATGAACAGAAAGGAAGTTTGTGAATGTTTTTCGCCGTTAAAACAAATTCTAGTAGAAATGACTTGCTTCAAAAACCAGGAAAGATCTTGAATGTTGACGGGTGTGGTTTACAAATTAACAAAAAGGCTGGAAAAGTAGTAGCGACGAAAGGGGCCAAAGATGTGTTTGCGATGCCGAGTTCAGAGAAGGGCGAAGCTGTGTCACTAGTAACACGCTGCAACGCCGAAGATTGCTTTTTGCCTCCGGTTTTAATATGCAGAGGCAAAAATGAAAAACCAGAATTTGTTGACGAATTGCCTCCAGGTTCAGGTGTATTGAAGAACCCTAAATCGTCCTACATCAATGCTGAGCTGTTTGTAAAATGGTTCACCCAGTATTTTCTACCAAAATTAGGTAATGGAAAAAGACTTTTAATACTAGACGGGCATAGTTCACACTGCAATAGCATTGAACTGTTACAATTGGCATCGGAAAATGATGTGGTGCTGCTTTGTCTTCCCAGCACTACGACACAAGCACTGTAACCATAAAATAGAGCATTTTGTAAACCACTGAAAACCTACTTTTCCCAAGAAACTAAGAATTGAGTGATTCAAAATAAAACTAGAAAATTAACAAGACAAGTTATCTCGAGATTAATAGGTAATTCATGGGGAAAACCTACAACTCTAGCCAATGGAGTGGCAGGATTTAAAGCTTGCGTAATTCATTCATACTACCCTGGGGAAATACCTAAGCATTTCTTTTTCAATTTCCGATGCAGCAAATTTAACAAATGCCACACAATCCGATGGGGCCAAATTCAAAATGATGTTGCAGATGACACGCAACTTCGCTTGGTTTTCAGTAAGTAACAGGAACACCTAGAACATCGAAGAAGAAGGAAACACCTTCCAAATTCCTAAAAGAGATTAAACCAATACCGCACGTTCCACAAGAGGCTTCCAAAAGTAAGCAATCGGTTTTAGAATTAACGTTTCCACAAAATTTTGCAAAGCGTAAAACGCCAGGAAAAATAGGAAGCAAGAGAAAATTGACAAGAAAATTAATTGTAGACAAGCTTCTAGAAAAAAGAAGGATGTTTCAAGCTACTCTAGTTCTTCAGAATAACTTAGTTTCAGCTCATGGTGGCCATGGTCGCCAAAAGCGAAAATAAAAATATTTTTTGTTACATGGATAGGTCAAAAACGCCCTACAAGTAATGTTTTTGGGAACAACATTTTGACTAACAATTTTAAGGTTTTCCATAGGAAAGAATATTTTTTTGTTACCAACTACTGTGTGATTGGCTTCCAGGAATTCTTCCGCTTAGCAATTTCTTGGTCCTGGGACGGACTGGGGTGGTTGCCTTGACGACGTGTCGGCAAAATCACATTTGCCATCTTCAGGTCTTGTCGGATAACTATCTGCTGGTGCTTCAACAGTCGTATTATAAGAAGTTTCTACAGCTTCTATTTGGGCCGTGTCTTGCATCCTAAATGCCAGAGATCTCTATCTTCCTATAGGTCCTCTTCTAATTACCTTTTGTACATGGCCTCTCTCAGTTCTTCGTCCCATCTTCTTGGCGGGCGTCCTCTTTTTCCAACTCCATATTCGTTGCGGCTATCGATGATTTTGCATCCGCCTCATGTATCCGTGCCATACTAGTCTTTGCTTCTCTATTTCATCTAGCACCGTTTCTTCCATTGTCATACACCTTCGTATTTCATAATTTTTGATATGTTGCAATCTACTTATGCCACAGCTTCGTCTCAAAAAGTCCATTTCTGTCGTTAGGAGTCTGTATTTGTTTCTTTTACTGGTAATCCGTGTTTTTGAGCCATATGTTAGGATGCTCTTTACCATGGTACTGTATTATTGTTTTTTTATTTATTTGCGTCGATCCTTGGACCAAAGCAGCGCATTCAGTTTTTGTGCAACCTGTTTAGCTTGAATTATCCTGTTTGTTATTTCTTTTTGACAGTTTCCTTCTTCTGATATGATTACCCCAAGATATTTATACTGTCCGCATATTCGTACGGTTTTTCCGTCGATATCCAGATCATGTCCTTCTCCTCATATAACTATACATTTGGTTTTTTTTTAAATTTTATTTGTAAACCCCATTTTCAATAGGTTTCCTTTAATTTTCGTAACATATACTGGATATCTTCGTCGTCCTGAGCTACAGCTATTTGATCATCAGCAAATAGGAGCGCATGTAAGATCTCGTCATTTATTTGTACTCCCATTGCTCTGCACTTCCCTTGCCATTTAGCGTTTCATTTATGTAAATTTTAAACAAGATTGAAGAGAGACAGCAATCTTGTCGTAGTCCTTTTGTGGTCTTGAAACTATCTGATACAGTATTTCCGATTTTCAAACACTTCGCATAATTTTAGCAGAGGTACTGTATCCTAATCCTTTTCTAAATCAACAAAGACCGTATGAATCTCCCTGTCTCTACTTCTTCGTTTTTCTATTAACTGACACAAAACAAATACATTGTCTATACAAGATCTTCCTGCAGTAAAACCGCTCTGCTTTTTACCTATCTTTATATCTCTTTCCATTCTTGCTTTGATGACTTTCCCATGCAGCGTTCCGATTGTGGATAGTATGCTAATTCCCCTATAATTGTTATAGTCCGTCTTTTTACCTTTTTTTTTAACAAAATGTAACTTCGTTTAGAATTACGCAAACGTTTGCTTTTAAAAAGTGATGATGAAAAAGTGATTAAATTGCTCTCTTATATGAAAACAGTGATGCATTCATTCAGAAAAGTAAAAAGCAAGAATTTGAACCCATAAGATTCGTTTAACCGTTGGTGCACCTCCTCTCACTGTCACTTTCAAACCGAATCTGAGGCACGTTTCAATAAATTTAAAATTCAAACTAATACTGGACATTGATTTAAAACAACTAAACTACTATAAAATTTAGGTCGCGTAGAATAGCGATGTTGAACAAAACTTAATTAAGCACTGAGTTGGGCTTCTAAAACAAGTTGGTAGCGAATAGAAGACCTAAGCAGCAATTTTATGTTTCGTGTCGTATTTTAATAACGAGATGGAAATTAGTTATGTAAATCCTTGGAGCGAATAAATTTGTCCTTTGCAGATTATATCACGACAAAAGTTAATTAAACTTTTAAGTAGGCATTTGAAGCACGTTAATAGTTTTTGAATGCAAGTTGCTTACTTAAACTAAGTTTCCCAAGTTGCAGCGATATTTTACATACATAAGTATTCACTAGCTGAATCCCAAGCGTTGTGGGCTTGTTTTTAAAAATATGAAAATAAGACATATATATCAGAAATAGGTACAAATATTAAATGCGATGGTAGATTACAATATATACAAACTAAAAAAAACATTTCTTTGGCAATGGTACCCTTAGGATATGAGAAAATAATAATTGAAAATTTGACCCAAAATTGTTTGGGTTCTGCGGGATAATAATAAAAATTTGAGTTCAAAGACATGTTATGCAAAGGAGAGTAAGATAGAAGTGTAATAAAATTTCATATCACCTGCCACAAACCAATACTCTTAGGTAGGTCAGTAATTTCTATTCAGTCTGTTGTTGTTATCACAAGCCAGACAAGTTTTTACGTGTTTGCCACTTTGGATTTACTTTACAATTAGGTAATAACCTTCTTCAGCTTAAATGCATTTTCTATGTATCATCAGCAGTTCTCAAACAAAATTTTACATTTAGGTTATACCTTTTAATAGTATTTCACTCACAACCTAAACTTTAAAGTCTATAGAAGTTTACGAATTCTTCTTCTTCGTCTTCTACTCTCTGAAAACATATTTGTTTGCGAAGAAAACGGCATGGAACAAAAACGTTAACATAGTGATAACAAGGCACCTTAAGGAAGCATGTGGAGCGTTTATATAATTTAGATTTATCAATCAATTCTCTTTCGCAACTAACAAAAGTTCATGTAACTTTGTAATTCCTGTGCGACGTTTAGGTTAGGCATTCCGAAATAAGTGTTTTATATTCTAAACCAATTAATATAATGAGTGAACTATCTTTGGATAACGATTAATTTGTTGTAGTATTCTTATTTTCTATAGGTTTTGATTCATTTAATTAGTATGGAATTATAGTATGCAATTCGAAATTTTTACTGTAAAAAATACCATTAATAAACATTATTTTATTATCGCAAAAAAAGATTTTACCTATTCTAGGATTTTAAATTCTAAACTACCTATTCTTAGGGGTTTCTTGTTTTTTGTTTTGAATGTGCGAGATCTAGGATGCGGTTTTCCAAGCATCTCCCTGCACTGTACCCTACATTAGCTTATTGTACACCCTAAATACGAGAATGTGTCATCAGTGATTGTATGTAACATAGAAGGCATTAACCGGCAAATGAATTTTTTTCCTAGAAACGTCAGTTATTGACATTAATGATTGTAGGAAAAACACCCAAGGAAAAAAATCCACAGAAAAAAATCCAGGAAAAAAAATCTAAGGAAAAAAATTCACAGGAAAAAAAGCCAGGAAAAAAAATCCAAACTATAAAATGAAGTGATTATAATTATATAATGATATAATTTTGAACGGCCAAACTTAACCTAACATAACCTAAAACTTTTTTATCTTTCAGTATTGCTGTCTACTTTTCTTTTTTCTATTTAAATAATTTGTTTGCTAATAATGTGTTTTGTTTGCCTGTTTTCTTAACCAATACACATATATTTACTTTCTTAATAAAATACTATGCTGCGTGAACGCTCTGTCAATATTAACAAGGGATTTTTTAAATAAAAAGTTTGAGTATTAATAAATAGTTAAATTGCCAAAATTTACAGCCAAGGGCATTATAACCAAAATACAGATCTACCTAAGTTACAACATATTTTTGCCCCAAAATTTTATTTTTAAGGTAGGTAACTATAAGACAAACTTCATAAAGCGTTTGTGCAACCGGCCGTAATGTTACAAACCATGTAAAAAATTACTATAATTATAGTTTGGATTTTATTTCCCTGGATTTTTTTCCTATGGATTTTTTTTCTTTGGATTTTTTTCCTGGATTTTTTTCCGTGGATTTTTTTTCCTTGGGTTTTTTTTCCGTTTACCGACATTAATATATGCCAAAATGCAGGTGCCTATTTTCTTGTTTATAAAAATTATACATTTAATATTACTGTGGTGCTGGTGATTCAGTTGAAATGGAAAAATTCGAGACAAGGGCTGTGATAAAATACCCTTTTAAAAACCGTTTATCACTGCAGGAATTTTATAATATAACGGAGTGTTGCGTAATTCTACTCGTCATATCAAATAATTAAGGATTGGTGCCGGGATTTCAAATTGGGAAGGAAGTAATCTCAACATGCACCAGGTACTGGACCACAAGGGACCGCGGTGGTCGAGTGCGAGAACGCATTGACCACTCGAGGTCACACTGAATTGCGCTTGTTCCGGCGTGGTTTCGAATCCCCGCTGGGGCGACCGCAATTCAGTTAGTTAAGTTTAGGGTGCATGCTGCATGAATGGTTAGTGTGTAAGGGACGCCCGCACCTCCCTGAAGTAATGCGAAAGCGGTTCCGGGGGGGGGGGACCG
>JABXWE010051123.1:0-20875 GCA_014611495.1 Limonius californicus | reverse complement strand
GTTTAAGAGTATTTTAAATAAATTTATGTAGAAAATTTTACGTCAAATCGATTACTAGGGAGTTTTTATAAACACTTATGGCAGCACTGACAGGTGGCTAAAACTGACATTTCAAACTTTCAAGTTCAAATCGAACTACCAACATCGTAAAAAAACAAACTAAAAACATTACGATTATAGGCCTCCTTAACGTCCTGTTTTTAAGCTAAAACAGTGCGCTTAGAACGGCTTTATGAAACCGAAATAGAAAAATAAAATACAGCATCTTGAAACAATAGATTTAAAGTTTATGAAATGCGGTCACTCTTATCTAGAAGCCGATTCTATGCATGCTACAATAGAAAGAGCAAGGCGCCATAAAAAAATTTATTTCACTCGCGAATGGGGTTTGTTAATATCTACGGCCAGAATCAAGCGTAGACCATATCAAATTTACAATCTGAAACATCCCGAATTGTATGACCTCCAAAATCTTGTAAAAGAAAGGGTTTCAAACACCACACAAAACACAAATAACAAACAAGTAAACTGACTTTTTATTAAATGGCCGCGTTTCCAAAAAGATAAACCATTTATAATTCAATACAAAATAAATATGACATTTCGGCAGAATCATTTTACGAGATGGATGTGTCAGACAAAAAAAGATCTGGAAGAAAAAGAAACTGGAATACCATTACTCTGTCTAAGAAGTATGACTCACGATTACCAGTGTCAATAAAGAAAAAGAACGGCCTAATGTTCCTGTTACGTAAAAAGTTATTCCAGAGGGTTACACCGATTTTATTAATAGCATACCTAGGACTAAAAATCAAGAGGAGCTTAATCCTGCCGATGAAAGCTAAATAAAAAAACGTGTGGTGTATTTAAAGTCATAATTATAGTTTTCTTGTTTTGTTTACCAGAATTTATGTTTATTTGTTTGTTTATTATGTTTTATTTTAAGATAATTATACAAACGTGTTAAGTCCTTTAATGTAACACAAATGTGGTAAGTGAGTCTAATTTCGGAAAATTTTCAAAATATTTATGTTTTAATTTAAGTTTGTTAAAAAAAACAGATGTAGATAATGGTAGATAATACTTCAATGTAGTAAAAATAAAAATTGCATTACTGAAATATGTTTTATTCTAATTTTCACGCTACTGTAAAGTTAATTTTTTGTCTAGGAGCAATTAATAAGTTTTGCACTTACAACACTTGTGCGCTACGCCATCGATGTGTATAGAGCTGTGTTTATGATAGGCGCTATTTTAAATGACCCATGTTCACAACGGGCGCTGTTTTTGCTGGTAACCTTTTCAACCGGTGCTATTTTTACAGTAAGGTGTTGTGCTGAAGGCCAGGAATTCGATTACTAGTACCGGAACATCGGAATTTAACGGCTGTTCTCTCTCGCAAGGTAATGGCAAACTAGCGTGGTGGTCTGCCTGGTAAATATTCTCTGTAGCAGAAGTGTTTACACTTTCCGTGGTACTTATATTGCTTAACAGAGACATTACAAGACAAGATTGCTATGTCTCGTAAGAGACAAAGTACTCCAAGAAGAAGAGATGGGCTCTGTTTTTGCTTGATACTGTTTAGACTGTGCATGTTCAATTGGAGTTATATTTGAAGGCACTATTTTTAATGGCCCATATTTATGATGGGCACTATTTTTCTGGGGACATTTTAGGTCGGGGCTATTTTTAATGGGAGCTTATTTTTGTCAGCACAATTTTAGTTGCGACATTTTTCACTGATGGTATTTTCGATGGGCACTATTTTTGTTGGCACCGACGATATTATCGAAATATTTGATGGTCACTATTTTTGATGGCTAATATTTATCATGGGCACTATTTATGCTAGGGGCTGTTTAATTGGGGTTATACTTCAAAGCGGTAATTTTTCGGCAACATTTCTGTAGGGCCGTATTTATGACGGGCGCTAGTTTTGTTGGCAATCTTTACTACTGGTCGGGTGCTGCTTTTGATGATCGCTATTTTTGTGGGGAACATTTTTGGAGTGCCGTATTTATGATGGGAGATATTTCTAATGGTCACAATTTTGATGGTCCGTATTAATAATGGGCACTATTTCTGCTGGCAACATTTTAGACCGGGACTAGTTTTAATGGGAGTTATTTTTAAAACGCTAGTTTGTCAGCGCCATTTCTGGTTAATGGTATTTTCGATGGACACTATTTTTGTATACGTTATTTGGATCGGCAACACTATTGATATTTTTGATGGTCAATATTTAGAATCTATTTTTGCTGGCGACACTTTAGAGCGGGGCTATATTTAGTGGTCCCTATTTTTAATGGTCCTTATTTATTATGGGTAGAATTTTTTCTGAAGCCCTATTAAATCGCCCGTATTTACTTGCTGCTTTTGTCGTGACCTCTTCAGCAATTTTTGATGATCGCTATTTTGGAAGTAAGGGTTTTATTAATTTTGTAGGGCCATATTTACGATAGGCACTATTTTTGCTGGCTACATTTTATTTAAATAAAATTATATCGAAAGCGTTATATTTGCTAGCAATATATGTGTAGTGTCATATCATTTTATGACGGGCACTATTTTTGATGGCCCATATTTATCAAGGGCGCTAGCTTTATTGGCGACGTTTTAGATAGACTATTTAATCGTACTTATATTTGAAAGCGATATTTTTTCTGGCAACATTTTTGAAGGACCTTATTTATGAGGGGCGATCAGCACTATTTTGGTGCTCACAATTTTTGAGTAAGCGTTTTTAATTTTATAGGCTATATTTACGACGACCATTGGTTTTGCTGGTGACATTTTAGACGCTCTATGTAATTGAGGTTATGTTTGAAAGCGCTATTTTTGTCAGCAATGTTTGGTAAAGCACTATTTTGCTGGCCACGTTTTAAATGGGGGCTATTGAATTGGAGATACATATTTCGGAGCCGCATTTTTGTCGATAATATTTTGGTAGGGCCATATTTATGATGGGCACTACTTTTGCTGGTAATCGTTTTTAATGGTGCTGGTTGTGATGATCTCTATTATTGCTGGGAACCTTTTGGAGGGCCATATTTATGATGGGCACTACTTTTGCTGGCGATCGTTTCTAATGGTGCTATTTTTGACGATCGTTATTATTGTTGGGAACCTTTTAGAGGGCCGTATTTATGATATTTTTATTGACCAGTATTTTTGATGGTCCATTTTAATAATGGGCACTAATTTTGCTGTGGACATTTTAGGCAGGGGTTGTCTAATGGGAATCATATTTCAAAGCGGTAATTTTGTCGGAAACATTTTTGTAGGGCCATTTTTATGATGGGCACTACTTTTGCTGGCGATCGTTTCTAATAGTGCTGTTTTTGACGATCGCTATTATTGTTGGGAGCCTTTTGGAGGGCCGTATTTATGATGGGAGATATTTCTAATGGTCGCAATTTTTGATGGTCCATATTTATAATGGGCATTATTTTTGCTGGCGACATTTTAGACCGGGGCTATATTTGGTGTTCGCTATTTTTAATGGCCAATATTTATTATGCGCGATACTTTTGCTGGAGGTATTTTAGGCCGGTGCTGTTTAATGGGAATCATATTTTAAAGTAGTATTTTACGGTTAACATTTTTGTATAGCCATATTTATGATGGGCGCTACTTTTGCTGGCGATCTTTTCGACCGTTGCTGTTTTTGATAATCACTATTTTTGTCGGGAACATTTTTGGACGGCCGTATTTATGATAGGACATACTTTTTAATGGTCACTATTTTTGACAGTCCATATTTATAATGGGCATTATATTTGATGGCGACCGTTTAGACCGGAGCTATATTCGGTGTTGGTTATTTTTAATGGCCCATATTTATTATGCGCAATATTTTTGTTGGAGGCATTTTAGACCGAGACTGTTTAATGTGAATAATATTTTAAAGTAGTAATTTTACGGGAAACATTTTTGTATAGCCATGTTTATGAAGGGCGTTACTTTTGCTGGCGATCTTTTCGACGTTGCTGTTTTTGATAATCACTATTTTTATCGGGAACATTTTTGGACGGCCGTATTTATGATAGGATCTATTTTTAATGGTCACTATTTTTTATGGTCTATATTTATAATGGGCATTATTTTTGCTGGCGACGCTTTAGACCGGAGCTATATTTGGTATTCGCTATTTTTAATGGTCCATATTTATTATTGGCGACATTTTTTCTGGAGGCATTTTAGATCACTCATATTTACTTGCTGCTTTTGTAGTGATCTCTTCGGCAATTTTTGAAGATCACTATTTTGGAAGTAAGGGTTTTGTTAATTTTGTAGGGCCTTATTTAATTATGAGAGGCAGTATTTGTGCTGGCTACATTTTAGTCAGTCTCTATTTAAATAAAGTTATATTTGAAAGCGCTATTTTGTCCGCAATATATGTGTAGGGTCATATTATTTTATGATGGGCACTATATTTGAAGGTCGCTATTTTTGATGACCCATATTTATCATGGGCGATAGCTTTACTGGCGACATTTTAGACCGTCTCTATTTAAATAAAGTTATATCTGAAAGCGCGAGATATTTTGAAAGGCGCTGAAAGTTATTTTTGTCAGCAATATATGTGTAGGCTCATACTATTTTATTATGGGAATTATTTTTGAAGATCGCTATTTCTGATGGTTCATATTTATCATGGGCGCTAGCTTTACTGGCGTCCTTTTAGAAAGTATCTATTTAAATACAGTTATATCTGAAAGCGCGAGATATTTTGAAAGGCGCTGAAAGTTATTTTTGTCAGCAATATATGTGTAGGCTCGTATTATTATGATGAGCACTATTTTTGATGGCCCATATTTATCATGGGCGCCAGCTTTACTGGCTACATTTTAGTCCGACTCTATTTAATTAAAGTTATATCTGAAAGCGCGAGATATCTTTAAAGGCGCTGAAAGCTATTTTTGTCAGCAATATATGTGTAGGGCCATATTATTTTATGATGGGCACTATATTTGAATGTCGCTATTTTTGATGTCCCATATTTATCATGGGCGCTAGCTTTACTGGCGACATTTTAGACCTTCTCTATTTAAATAAAGTTATATCTGAAAGCGCGAGATATTTTGAAAGGCGCTGAAAGCTATTTTTGTCAGCAATATATGTGTAGGCTCATACTATTTTATTATGGGCACTATTTTTGAAGGTCGCTATTTTTGATGGCCCATATTTATCATGGGCGCTGGCTTTACTGGCGTCCTTTTAGAAAGAATCTATTTAAATAAAGTTATATCTGAAAGCGTGAGATATTTTGAAAGGTGCTGAAAGCTATTTTGGTCGGCAATATATGTGTAGGGTCATATTATTTTATTATGGGCACCATTTATTAAGATCGCTATTTTTATGGCCCATATTTATCACGGGTGCTAACTTTACTGGCGACATTTTAGACCGTCTCTATTTAATCGAAGATACATTTAAACATGTTCTTTTTGCGAGCAATATTTTTGTAGGGCTATATTATTTTATAATGGGCGTTATTTTTGTTGGCCCATATTTATGATCAGCGCTGCTTCTACTGACGATCTTTTCGATCAGTGCTATATTTGATGATTGCTATATTTGCAGTAAAGTTTTTATTAATTTTGTAGGACCATATTTATGCCGAACACGATTTTTGCTGGTGCCGTTTTAGACCGCCCATGTATTATTGAGATTACATTTGAAAGCCTTATGTCTGCCGTCAACAGTTTTGTAAGGCTGTATTTATGATAAGCACTGCATTTCATGGCCCATATTTATAATGATTGCCATTTTTGTTGCCAAAAATTTGGATTAGTGCTAGTTTTGAAGTAAGGGTTTTATTGATTTTGTAAGACTATATCATTTAATGATGGGTGCTGTGTTTGGAAGCGCCATTTTAGACTGTCCCTATTTTATTGAAGTTATACTTAGAAGCGCTATTTTTGCTAGCTGTATTTAGTAAGGCGCTATTTTTGCTGACGAAATTTTAGACCGGGACAATTTTGGTGGTCGCTATTTTTAATGGCCCATATTTATTATGGGCGATATTTTAGCTGGTGGTATTTTCGATCCCCCATATTTACTTGCTGCTTTTTTCGTGATCTCTTCGGCAATTTTTGATGATCGCTATTTTGAAAGTAAGGATTTTATTAATTTTGTAAGGCTATATCATCTATCTGATCTATCCCTAGATCCTACAAAACATCCACATCAAATCCATACCTACATCCTTCCCTGCAATAGCAAGCGCGGCCTTGTAAATGCCAACATCCCTCCATAAACGGAGGAGGCTTATGTCCAGCAATGGACCCTGAGAAGCTGAGAAGAAGAAGATATCATCTAATGATGGGTGCTATGTTTGAAGGCGCCATTTTAGACCGTCCCTATTTTATTGAAGTTATACTTGAAAGCGCTATTTTGCTAGCTTTATTTTGTAAGGCGCTATTTTTGCTAGCAGTATTTTGTAATGCGCTATTTTTGCTGGCGACATTTTGGACCCTCCCTATTTAATTGAAGTTATTTTTAAAGCGTTATTTTTATCAGCGTCATTTTTGTCAGCGACATCTTTGATTCGTGATATTTTCGATGGACACTATTTTTGTTATTTGGGTCGAAGACATTATTGATATTTTTAATGGGCATTATATATACCAGCGACATTTTCTTCCAGTTATATTTTCAATGTACGCTATTTTTGCTGAAGTTATTTGTTTGAATCGGTGATATATTTTTCTGGCACTATTTTCTCAACGACGTTTTTCTCGGCACTATTATTAATGGATGATATTTTTGTTGGCCTTATTTACGTTGACAGTTTTGTTCTGGTGTTGTTTTTGACTGTCTTTGTTTTTGACCAGCACTATTTTTAATTGCGGTAGAGGCAGCGGAAGACTAAGAAATGAAAGAGAAGAAAAAAGAAGGTGATACACTACCGTATAATCATATTTTTGACCTAAAAGAGAGAGAAACTGATAAAATTGGAGCTTAGTTAGAAGAATTTACCCCAAGGAATTTACCACAAGGAATTTACCACAAAGAATTTTTGATTATTATTTCACCCTTGGTGGAATAGTGTTAGATTTTCCATCATTAACAAGGAAAGTGTATTGCAGAGGTGTTTGACCGATACATATATCCGAAGAAGAAAGTGAAAGCAATCACAAAAATCCAATGAACTTGAAATACTTTTTTGAGGAGAGACTTCAGCATCAGCTACTACGAGAAAGTTTAGCGAACCATTAACCGCGCGTGAGAAAAGGAACAAAATCGAAAATTCGGAAACCGCAACAGCAGCTTATGCCTAAGAAAACGGAAGACCTTGGCAAATTATTAATAAAAACTGGCCGAAGATTTTTCACTTGATCTTCAGAGACCGGCGACGTATGGTCATCGCCAATTTAAAAATTGCGCCGCACCTAAAATTGCAGCCGAAGAGAAAGTTGCTCCGTGGTCAGTGCTACGCGAATTCGTTCTGAATGAACATATTGCAGTAAATATCTCGCGATTTATCCTTTTTTCTGCACGTGACCGGTTGTAAGTGAGAGATGGGTGTGTACCCCGCGGTTCTTTTGCTCCTGGTTGCTTTGAACCTGGCAAGTGGCTACGATCCCAACGATCCGGAAGTCAGCTCCGTCATTCCGCCCAAGGGGACCTTCGAGGCGTTTTACCCACGAGGGGAAGAAACTGGTTCGTCCAGGGCAGCGCATTCCCATGGAAGCTTCTACAAACACAGAAATCCGGCACTCGTGGACGCCAAAAATGCAGCCGCCTATGGATTCCGCTTCGATGGTGGTCGCAGGTTTAATTATAAATGATGGAACGGACGTGGACGACCTTTTAATTTCGATTTAAAACGGTTTTTTTTGGTGGTTTGTTACCGGTGTAAATTCGTAATGTAAGTTTTGGTTGATGTAATTAAACAATAAAGTAGGTTAAAAGATGTATTTGCTATTCCGTTTTGTTGTCCTTTAAATGGGTAGGTTGAATGAAACGGTTATGAAACTGTTAATTTATTATTAATTTGCATAATAATATTGAAATTTTGTGGGTGAAGGTAGACCTAACTAAATTTCCTCACGCCATTAATTATAAATATGCAACCTGCTAACATCGTTGGTATTACAGGTTGTATATATACACACATAGTCGTAAAAATGCAAAAAATGGTATAGGTATTTAATGGGATATTTAAATGCTGGTGCATTTTTACCGCCATTACTGTTCTTGTGATGTTACTCAATATTTTTTCTTCGTCTAATAATGTTTTTGTAGAATTATGGTTACCAATTTCAGCAAAATTTGATTCTAAATTACTATTTTTTGTGACGTTATCTTTGTTAAACATAAGTCGTTATGAAAGAATTTTGATGGCAAGCTCTATTTCTTTTTCTTCAATATAATATATAGAGTGTTAATTCAATATACATCCACTTCATATCTTTGAACAATTCTTGCTAAGATTCTTAGGGCAATTTATTTCTAAATTTCCAATAGTCTTTTGCGACATATGACATCACGGAATAATTTTTGACAGTAATCTATTTTTTCTCATGATAAATGATATGGTGTACAGACTGTTCAATTTTTCTGTTAATTCAATGTACCACCACATATCTGATTAAATAATCAATATTACGTATATATATAGGTCTTGCTTTCTGCAGAATGTCTATAAATGTGTTTATAGTATTTCACTACAGTTGGAATGCATGGCTTCGCTGTTGTTTTGACAAATAACATAGTTACACAAAACCGTGCAAACTTGCAATCATCCTCGGCAAGGCGCAGTCGAACTAATATTTAATATAATTTCGATTTAAAAATATTTGCGGTATTATATATTATTATCGTAGAAACTGAGAGATTTATAAATTAATACACTTTTAATATCTTCGTTTTCCTGCTAAATTTATCAAAGAAACAATGTGACAATTAGTCATTTAATTTGAATAAAATATTGCCTGCGCACAAACGATATATACCTACCTACAATATATATGATGAACTTAATCTTCTAAGTCGAATGTCAGTTGCAGTACTCCAGTCAACAATAAAAATTTTGAACATTTGAATTAGTTAAAAATATTTTCAGACTCCTTTCCATTTTCGCTACATTTAGATTCGTACCGGTATAGACGTACCTAAGTGCGGTTAAAATAGAAGCGGAATGGTTTTATACAAGGACGTCTAGACTAAAGAAGAACAAAACTAGTAGCAAATCTACAGTAAGTGGTCAATAAATAAGGATTCAAGTCGAAGGCCGAAATTTTTAATCTAAGCGATTAGGAAAAATTACGCGAGTTAGGTGGCTTTATAGTAATGGACTTGCGTCATTCTAAATGATCTGTTTACAAAATAAAACAGTTTTGTCAATATCAAGAGATCCGTTTATTAGATATAAACGAATACCCTTAAATATTTCAAATAACATACGTGATTCGGAGATCCATTTCGTAAATAAATAATAAACCGTTTTGTAGTCCTTCCAAATCATTGTTGTTAAGTTTTTACGGCTGCGTTAAATTTAAAGATTTTATTTGTTTATCTTGATAGAAAAGTCAAGACAGAAGAATGTAATCTATCTGCTATTGGCGCACGCCACTACTTGGTCAATATTTATGGGACATTGGATATGGGATCGCAGCAACACTTTGCTGTTAATTAACATATAATAAGGCTAAAAGTATCTACCACGATTTTAGCTTTATATTGAAAATCAAAAATACAATAAGGCACCTAGATATCGAAAAGTTCACCGTACTCGTACCTGCACTAATATTTTACTGACTTATTAGTATGATTATGTAAATGGTCGATTAGACTGTTTCTGTATTTGAGCAATCGTAACATGTACACTAGCGTTTAAAATTATGTTAGATATCAGCCAACAAACATTTTTATTCTAATCTGTATAAATAAAATAGAAAAATTTACTCAAAACATTTCAGTTTGTATATTCGCAAAGATATCAAATGTTCTAGGACATGACAATACTTACATTTTTAACTTACAAATATCACATTGTTGCAAATTAGAATTATTTTTTTATTTTCTACTTCAGAATTAGAATACGCACGTAATTTGAAAAAACATCAAACAAACAAAAACATACTTTCGTTTCTACTACTGCATGCGTCACGACCTTTGCTTTGCAAACAATTTTCTGATACAGTTCTATTATCCAATTAGACGTATGACGCAAATGCAGTTACAATGTAGTGAAAAGTGCTCAGTCTATTTCGAATGCTCAACGTGAAGTATAGTACCTCTTCCTCCATCATCTTTATACCCGTAAGGGCGTCGTATAGTACCTCATGACTTGTAAAGGTAAGCAAATGTTACAAAATACATCCTATATGATTAACAATTGGTCAGTGACAGAGAACGGTCTTTCTTATAGTTTCTTATACGCAGAAGTTTTGAGGTTAGCTTGTAGGTAATTGTAAACGTAGGAATATTGATCTTTAAAATTCCAAGTCAAAAAATATATATTTGTAGTGTTTCTGCGATTTGCTCTGTCGGAATTTAGGATTTCCCTCCCGTTGCTTAGTCGTGTTACAAATACAGAATATAGCTTCAATTTCGTCTCCGCGTCTCAGTCTATAATTTAGATTAATTTTTGTTCTGTTTCGTAGTTGTGAAATGTAATGCAGGCTATTTGTGAAACGTTTTCAAGGTGTTGAAAATTATTACATTTTTGACAGTTTTTTATGCAAAAACCTACAAAAATTGGTAATCATAACCTAATTTAGCAGTTTATTTGATAGCATAATGCTTTTTAGCGTCAAGTTTTATTTTTTCAAATTCAGATCTTACAAACATATTTTATTGGAGTCTCCAAGTAAGCAATGGAGCTCAACTAATATCTTTAAAATTTGAGTTTTCCACTGTTTCCACATATACCACCATAATTCGGCTATAGATTAGTTAGCAGCTAGCATTGATTTGCGTTTTTGTATCAATTGTTGGTAATTTTCCATAAGCTATGGCCACATTTACCAAAACAAAATTATGTTACTTAAAAAATATAATTGCTCCAAAATATTGAATTAGGAACACTAATATACATTATTTTTATTAGAGATTTCAAATTTATAAAAATTTGTAGGGTTAAAAAGTAAAAGAGAAGCTAGTCGTCGGTGTTAACAACTGTCATACTCTGTGGCCTATTTTGTGGCGTGCATAGACTTATTTGAAACGGAACAAGAAATTTAGATGTTTACTATTAATACCGAAGTTATAACCTGTAAAACGATTCACAAACAGCCTGTATATTCTCGTGTATAAGTACCTTCAGATTTTTAAACTTAACCCATATGATTTTGTGCTTGTTGTTCGTATAGACGGTGGAGCAAATATTATTATATTTTCTTCCTTTTTATTCTTGAAAATTTGAATTTGAATTCACACTATTAAAATATACACAGTTACATATATCGTCGGTTTTGTTGCGGTCGACTAAGTACCCGTTACGATAGTTCGGTGTTTTAGTCACATTCTTTTATAGGCGTTCTACTCCTGATCATATTTCGACGATATGATCGGAGTCGGCAAAATGTCCCTTACGGCCACTTTGGACATGGTCGGCGTTTTGATCATGATCTCATTTCGGCTTTGTTTTTTGGAATACTTAATTTTTGTTTCGACTTTATCAGGGATCATGAAAATTATACTTTAGGTCAAATGGATCAGCCAAAAAATGGTAGAAGTTTTGATTAGTAAAAATACAAAAGCAATTTAAGTCAAATAATATGTAATTTTGTACTTAATTGGTTAGGTACTTAGGTACTTTTGGTAAGAAGTACCGCAGTAGGTATTTAGGTACAAAGAAAGTACCTAGATACATCCTAACGCTGCATGTACGTACATTTGTTGTATATTTCTTGTTATGGTCTCCGGAAATTCTATGTTACATTACCGTTAGATTTTTGTGACGTCATCTGTATCTATGATATGGAGTCATGGAAATTCCCTGTAATTGCAGCCATTGCTTGTTTCTTTGTTGTATGGTATATAAGATGTAAGTTTAATATAGAGTTACATAACGTTTTCCTAAAATTCCTGTTGGGGTATTAACAAAATTCGATTTTATTTCATCCTAAGTTCTTCCGGTGACGTCATCTTTTTTAAGAATACATCTCAAGATTTAATGGTCATCTCAATTTTTTGACTATTGTATATAATATTAATTCAGTATACTTACATAATACTACATAATTTTTTGTACAAATCTTATTACAGTTTGAAGACTATTTGACTCTAAAATTAATAGTATTAACAATATGTCCGAAAACGCTTTGGTATGGAGTTACAGCCTTCTAGAGTGAGACTTGTCAATCAATTTTCTGCTTATAATTATGGTTCTAGAGTGATCAATATTTTGAAATTTTATGTGCGTACGTTACTCACCAAAGTTGCAGATTAGAGCATAGTTTCGTTTTAATAAGTGCACCAGAGGCGTCTTAAGTGGAAGGATCAGGTACAGTTTTCTACAATTACGTATGCTTTATTTCAAATTTTGTATTTAAAAAAGATCTAATTTGGCATGCAAAATACCCAAAAAAGTTAAAAGTCGATAATCCCAATCGTTTTCGACATAATGCAATTTTTATGTAACATTGATATACCGTGAAAAATTGGAAACTTCGTAATATGTAAATTAAATTCGCATCATAGATTCACTAAATGCTCCCCCATATCAGTCAAAGAATTTTAAAGAACGGGCCAGTAAAATAATTGTATAGAAGGATTACCAGTAAATAGAGTATATCGATCTCCATTTTACTAGACATTTTCGTAAATGTTTCTCACAATACTCAGACAATTGCACAAGCATTGTCTGTTAAAATGTGTTTATAGAAGAATTACAAAGAAGTAGAGTACATAAACCAATGCAATAAAACATAATATTCTTAATGTTCTCCGCAATACTCAAGATAGTTTTAGAGAAGACTTGCAGGTAAATGAAATATATAGAACTTCATTTTATTAGGCATCATCATAAAATTAGTTTTAAGCAAACAGATTATTTTTCTTCTTCCACACCAACCAAACAATTATAAAGTATAGGTCAGTACAATGGATTTAAGAAGACTTACAGGCAAATAGAGTATATAGATCGTCATTTTATTAGGCATCATCATAAACTTAGTTTTAACCAAACAGATTTTTTTCTTCTTATACACCACTCAAACAGTTTTATAGAACCGGCCACTACAATGGATTTATAGAAGACTTACAGGCAAATGGAGTATATAAATCGTCATTTTATTAGGCATCGTCATAGAATTAGTTTTAACCGAACAGTTTTTTTCTTCTTCTACACCACCCAAACAGTTTTATAGAATCGGCCACTACAATGGATTTATAGAAGACTTACAGGCAAATAGTATACAGATCATCATTTTATTAGGCATTACCATATAATTAGTGTTAACCAAACAGATATTTTCTTCCTTATCACTCAAACAATTCTGAAGGATGAGCCATTAAAATGGTTCATGGAATAATTTTCAGGAAGTGGAGTATATAGACTTGCACTTTAATAGACGTCATCATAGAATTCAGGGTAATCACATATAATTTTAAAAATATTCTCTATTGAGTGCAGTTAATTTTAATGGACCGATCAGGGCAATGGTTTTATAACAGAATTACAAGAAAGTGGATTATAATATTTGCATTTTATTAGACATCATAACACAATTGAGGGCAATCACACACTTTTTTTAAATTCCTTATAGCACTACAATGATTTTAAAAAATCGGCTAGCCAAATATTTTTATAGAAGAACTATTAGGAAGTGGAGGATATAAATCTCCACTTTATTAGACATCATCATAAAATTGCTGCCACCAAAAATATTCTATTTAGTTATTTTCTCATTGCCCAAACAATTCTTAAAAATAGTCTAGTAAAATCGTTGTATAGAAGAATTATCAGGAAGTGCAGTATATAGATTTGAATTTTATTAGACATTATCATAAAATTAGTACAAGCAAACTTTTTTTATTGTTTTCCTCATTACCCAAAACAATTCCGAAGAATGCACTAGTAAAATTGTTGTATGGAAGAATGACCAGGAAGTGCAGTATATAGGTCGGCATTTTATTAGGTATCATCATAAAATTGGTGCCAGCAAACATTTTTTTCAGTGTTTCCCTCATTACCAAACTATTCTGAACAATGCTACAGTAAAATGGTTGTACAGAAGAATTACTAGGAACTGCAATATATAGATCTGCATTTTATTAGACATCATCATAAAATTGGTGCCAGCAAACATATTTTTCTTTAGCTTTTTCGCTATTACCCAGACAATTTTGAAGAACGCTCTAGTAAAATGGTTCTATAGAAGAATTACCAGGAAGTGCAATATATAGAATTACATTTTATTAGATATCATCATAAAATTGGTGCCAGCAAACATATTTTTCTTTAGCTTTTTCACCATTACCCAGATAATTTTGAAGAATGCTGTAGTAACATGGTTCTATAGAAGAATTACCAGGAAGTGCAGTATATAGATCTACATTTTATTAGACATCATCATTAAATCGCTGTTAATCAAACAGAGCTTTCTAAATTTCCTCTAAATCACCCAAACAGTTTTAAAGAATTTATTACAGTCATGTTTTTCCATATTTCTTAGAAACCAAGGATGTGTTTGTGTTGAAAATCGTTTTCTTTTTAAAAATGTCTATTTTTGATAAATATACCTCTAGTTTGATAATCATATTTTTTTACGTTTCCAGGTTTGTAGAAAAGTTATCCGCTTCTCTGTTTATTTAATTGCTTGTATCTATAGAAAACAAACCTTAGAATTATGAAGATGCACTTCTTGGAATGAAGTCCTATACAGTTAGTATCACAAGAACCGTTCTTCGGAGTCATTAGTGGGCACTTACGCAACAATCAGAAATTCCTCGCACTGTTTTACGACAATAAACAAGACCAAGGAATTTAAATATTCAAGTGCTTGAAACAAGCTGCTTTTAATATCTAAATCTCCTAACCTACAAAGAATTGTCTTAAGCTTTATGGCCTAATCGTGTTACTGTCCAGTTGCAGTGGTCATCGACCGAGTTGGGCCTGTCAATAACCACTTTATAGTCGGTTTTTTCATTCACAGGACCGGCGAGAGAATGGAATGATAATGGGATTGGGAAGTAATTTTCTAGGGATACTTCGCCGAAGGGCTCTCTCTTATCCCAGACAAAATCACCGAATATTCTCGACTGCACTAGCGTAACATGTAAATTAATTTAACATGTTTGGATCATGTTCGGAGGGTTCTTTTTCACCGAAAACACTTAAATAAAAGGTTATGCTTGTCGTCAGGATTCTAAATTATATGGTTTAAAACGTTTTAGTCTCTCCACGGGAATACATTAAATCAGAACCTTCTACATTGGAGTATAGGTCAGAGAAACTCGAGTTCCCACAAGAACGCGAAAGGTGGTCATGAGTGCGATGGTATGGGTTTAATTTGTTTTTGTTTATCATTAATACATATTTACGTATTAAAAACTGAAAGCGATTTTTTGTTTCAAAGGTATGTCCAAATTCCAAGTCGATGATTTGCAATTTAAAAGTGAAGCTTCATTAACCCAGAAAAACATTTAATGTAGATCACATTATTGAATTTCATTCGGATTTGAATGGTAGACTTTAAATAACAGTTTGTTTTATATATTACCTACTCTTAAAGGGCTACTAAAGTGACTCAAATAGGCAAAATTAGTGTTTTCTATTATCACCGTAGATATGTTAATAGGCGAACTTTTGACTTGCAGTTTTTTAACCAGTAGACAACACATCCAAAATTGAGATAAGGTGAAAAAAATATCAAAAAATCATAAGATCTTCTGATAAAATATAGCCAAAGGTTATAAAAATATCGTAAAATAATTCTATTTTTCCAGCAGATGTGGCATCAATTTAGGAAATTTTTCACCTTATTACAAACTACCATCCTTTAAAAACATCCTGCGTACAAACCCAATCTCAAGATTGATCTAATTTCCTTACAGACACAATAGTTTTATCGTATATTATATGTATTGTTTTTTACACTGGCGACGGTTTGCTTTCCGGTGTTCAACTAGACGGTCATAAGCCTTGTAATGTTGTCATCTTCCAGAAATTGAGAGAATGGGAAAAATACACGTATATATTGCTGTGTTACAAAAGGCTTTTATGAAGGTAACATAATATATTTCTAAATTTACTAAAGCTATATTTTGCTACACTGTGCAGATATAGATTGTTTAACCACATTTGGATCAAGTACGGCTTGTACTCATAGTTTCCGACGTTGGATTGTCATCGTAATGTTGTGAAACTCTAGGTTCTTGGTTTGTTTTATTTGTTTACAGTCATTTTGTTAAAGGTGTGGCGGAATTTATCAGTGTTATTTGTGCATTCTTGAGCTTTGATTATAAAAATATGAGTAAAATAGTAATCAAATTGACAATTACATTTTATTTTGTAATTTTGTTGAACTTGTTTATAGTAATGTGATAGTGTATGTAAAGAAGCTATGAATTGATTTTGATAATAATTAGATTTCATTGTTATGAATTTATTAAATAATTGTGAGGTACCAAAATGTTCATTTTGTAATGTGTAACACAGTGGTGTTCTTCATTTTGACTAAAATGTATTTATAAGAAATTTTGTGATTTATAAATATTTGTTAAATTTTGGTCATTTTAAGCTTAGCCATGATTATCTGATTTTGTGGTTCGCACAACGGGAAAAAAAGTTGAGTTTTACAAAAAAAAGTGGAGAGTTGCTTATTGACCACTAAGCTGAAAGCACGCTTTTTCTGCAACTCCCAAACATGTAAATGTATGTAATTATTTATGTGCTTCTTGTAATAAACCGAAGTGTTAATATTTGAGTACACCTTCAAAGTGTTTGAATTAACTCACGGCCGAGATTTTGGGTGAATTTTGATAAAATAAAAATTCCGTCGCAGATTGGAGTAAGCGTCCCTCGTTTGTCGGTAGTTTTTTCGCTCGTCTTTTGTTTATGGATTGATCGACCACAAAACATAAATGTCAATGTCCTTGGATTATAACTTCACATCTACAAAATACAATTAAAAATATGTATTAATATTAATAACATAATTCAAATACAAGTGCTTCGTTACAATGATATTAAGAAGAAACTTCACAAAAGTTTATGATAATGTCGAATTTGGAGGTTATAATATTATTATTAACATTACAAGTTCTACGAACAATTTTCTGGATCATTCCAATAAACGAAATTGATGGAATGAGGAGGATCTACTTACATGTTGGTAAATTTTAAATTAAATAAAGAACGTTCTACTGCTTCAATTTGTTCGAACACATTTATGGAGTATGAGTCGCTGCCGTCATCTTTTGAAAGTTTGTCCACGTGCTACCAGACGAGGTTCGCACCAACGTGAGAAGTTTTGAAATTCGAGATTGCGAAGAATCCTTCAAGGCCAAGTCTACATTCCTCCATGCAAGTGTAAACAAGGTGTAATTTTTTTACAGATTGTTACATTGAGGACAGACTATTCAGGATTAAGCAAGACGATACATACTCCGACTTATATGAAATTAAGGCAGGAGTACCACAGGGTAGTATACTAGGGCCAATACTTTATCTCTTGTACACCAACGACATCCCAGTAACCAACCAGGCAACTATAGCCACCTTTGCAGACGACAATGCAATACTAGCGGTCGGCGAAGGTACTGAAGAAATAACAGAAGTGCTACAACAAGCCATAAACGACATAGATACATGGACAAAAAGATGGCGAATAAAGCTAAACGAAAACAAGTCAGTGCACATCAACTTCATGAACAAGGAGGACGAATATGTACGAGTAACACTAAACAACAGCACCATACCGAATGCGAATACAGCAAAGTGTCTTGGTATGAATCTAGATGCCAAACTACGCTGGAAGGAGCATATCAAGAAAAAACGACAGGAACTAAACATGAAATATAGAAAGATGTATTGGCTATTGGGAAGGAAGTCCCAACTATCAATCCACAACAAGATACTCCTGTATACCCAAATAATAAAACGGTCTGAACATACGGTCGTCAACTTTGCATAACATCAGGATAAACCAAACATTCCAGAACATAGTGCTAAGAAACATCATAAGTGCGCCTTGGTACGCCAGAAACAGTGATATCCACAGGAACCTAGGGATAAATAGTGGTAGAAGAAATAAAAAAACATCGCCCAGAAACACGAAACCATGTAAACGTCGAGGCCATACAACTCCTTGACAATGCAGAACTAGTTAGAAGACTCAAGAGGATAAAACCATTTCAGTTAGTGTGAAGTGACGAAAGTGTCAGTGTAAAAGCAGAGCAAAGTGAAGTGCTAACACGCGAACCGAGTGTTCCAAGTTACTAGAACTGAGAGGAGAACCAATGGGTAACATCCTAATGAACAATTAGTAAAGTTAAGTTACATAAGAATTACTGGTTAGTCTTAAGACTAGTTGCAATGTATTCCCTATTAAAAAAATTGTATTATGAATCAAACATACCTGTTTGGTATGGCAGTAAAGCACCTTTGGTGTGCATAACTTTGTTCGTTTATTTTTGCAGCCGTTGAAACATTTCTAGGATATTCGCCAAAGATTAAAACCATGCCGGTTTCTTCTACATTTGAATACATATTAATTGTGTCCAGTGATATGTATTGTGGGTTGCCTATAATTGGAATGGTATCCTCGTAGTATCACCCTGTAGACTGTGACTTAGCATATGTAGTCAAGTTGCTCTTAGTCTGCGTGCACCTCATCAATTACTTGTTATTTAGTATTGATAGTGCCAATTCTAAGAAACTAAAAATTCTGTTTTTTTATAAATTACGGAGTAAAATTATGTTTATTTGTAAGGTCGTGTAATGTAGTTGTAACAGTTATGATTTTGATTTTTAATATTTCATAGTTTCTGTGTAAAATACGAAACGACTTAAAAACTAGGAATTTTGTTACCTTCGCTTTTGCGCCCTGTTTTTTATGTTCACATGTCGCTCTGAAAACGAATTCATGTTTTGCGTGTTTTGTGACATACAGTTTAAGATTTTTGGTTGCATACTTTCATTTTTCGCTGTATTAACGTTGTAAGATGTGACGTCACCAAATAACTGATGATGTGCACGCAGACTGAGGGCAACTTGAATTTACTATAACAATTAAATATTTTATACAGCACGTAAGTTGTGTATCTCTATTTGATAAACTTATTATTTATTACAACGAAATTGATCGAAATGGAAGAGCACAATTAGTGGTAGCTTATAAAATAATACAACAAAGTACAACAACTTCATTTACATCCACCTCAATATAAAACAAGTTATGCAGCCTTTGGCGACTTAATAATGTGAAGGGCAAGAAGAAAGCCTACGATAATTTATAGTACGCAGTTCTCGGGTTTTCCATACGAGAAACGAAAGTGATCCTGAACTTGATAATGAAAGTGCTTACAACCGTATAAGTAATACAAGTAACGGGAGGGTCCGTTACCGCAGAAATTTCATCATTAATTAAAGCAGATAACTGAATGCGATTATAGGTATTATAGTCGGTTGTTGATTTCACAAATCTGTTTTGCAATTAAAG
Source organism: Limonius californicus (assembly GCA_014611495.1). NCBI lineage: Eukaryota > Metazoa > Arthropoda > Insecta > Coleoptera > Elateridae > Limonius > Limonius californicus. Next base: position 1,253 of record JABXWE010051123.1, on the reverse strand, counting down.
AATAATTGAATTAGTGCTAGTCTTTCGGACTAGAGAAATGTTCTCAAAATAACTTTTAACTAGTACGATTCAAGAGTTGGAAATAACTTGGGTTAATTTTCTTAACTAGTTTCAGGTTCTAACAAAGCTGTCACTCTCGTTTCGTTTCAAATTATATCTTAAATTAAAAAAATGTTCGAAATCCATCTTATTTACATATAAATATTAAAGGAACCCGTTTATTCAGTTTATTTTGTTTTTTTTTTTGAATGCATTAAACGGTCGCTCGCTTCTTATAGCATATTTTTGTATATTCTTATTAAGACAGGATTGAATTAAACACAGCTGATTCAATCAAAATTGAAATATTTGACACCCAATATTATTACGATAACAAAAATATTAATTCTCAAAAAAATACAATTTATCTGTTCTCAAATGTTCAGTTGTTATTGCAATTGTATGCAAAAATATGTTCCCTAACCTCCATGACATGCAGAGGGTTTTTAAGATGGTCCATTAGATCGTGAATATTTAGTACGGGGAAGTGCCTAATTTTTGATGTAACAAGAAGATTTTTTCATTAATTAACGTTATTTTTAAAAAAATTGTTAACGTTTTGAATAGCCTTTTATTGAACACATGACTAATGCACACAATCTACTTACTTCGATATTATAGTGTGAATCAAAAGAATTGTCAACGTATTTAGAAATTTGAAATAGGTACAAGTAAACGTAAGATTCGATATACAAATAACAAATTAATGGCTGTTTTGGAGACGCTAAATGTGAATCTCATTGTTGATACTATAAGAACATTAGCGGCCTTATTACGTAGATAGGTTTAGCTGAATTTTTTAATTTAAAATGAAATCCAAGTTTAATGAAGTTTTTGTAAAGCGAGGGCACTTGAGACATTGCAACCGAAAATGAATAGAGGTGCCACTTCAATCTGATTGTTTTTTGACCGCTTATTCTTTAATGGGCCTTTAATTATCTTCAGGGGCGTGCAATGATATTTGCAATAGCGTGGGAATGTAAAAATACAAGACCTACCACGCAGAGCGTAATTTTACGTGCCCTTTCGCGCCTTAGACAAACAGGTACGACTGCAAGAAGGCCCGGAAGTGGATCTTCTCGCATCACAACACTTCGTGAAGATCGACCTCTGGTAATTAATGCAAGATTAGATTTTTCAACTGCTCGATATCTATAGTAAGTGCTCCACAATGCAGCAGGAAATCAAGTCTCCGACCAAACTGCGAGAAATCG
>JABXWE010051120.1:0-12666 GCA_014611495.1 Limonius californicus | reverse complement strand
ATATATATATATATATATATATATATACATATATTTAATAAACATTCACACTATCGTTCCCCCCCGGAACCGCTTTCGCATTATTTCAGGGGAGTGCGGACGTCCCTTATATCCTAGCCATTCATGCAACATGCACTCTATGTTTAACTAAGTGAAATATGGTTGCCTCAGCCGGAGTTTGACCGCGTGACCGATTGAGCCGCATTTCACTGTTACCTCGACTGACAGCGCTTGCTCGCACTGCCCCCTCGGGGTTCCTTATGTTACATATATATTAAACAAAAGATATATCCTGCTATTGGCGAAAATGTTCAATAGATAATCATTCTTGGTCAATCTATAAATTATGTATAAAGAAAGGAGCTCCTAGACATTCCAATCTCTTGCTTGAGCCGCTATTGACTACAACATTTACAGTAAGATCATGAAGAAAAAAACTGTTCACAATGCAAACATAGCTGGTTATTATTACATTATTGAATAATTAGTAAGCGTAGGCTGCTTTATTTTCTTAATATACTGTTACTTCTGCATTCCTGAAAGCACTTTGTAAACTAAACAACTAGTCATTGTTGATAATTTTCACTAATAGCTGCATATATGAATAATTTTTATCTTAATTCAGCAATAGAGTTGATACGAAGTCCAAAAATGATATTCACTAGGTTGACTACCCAAGGTGTAAGGAAAAAAGAAAGAGTCGGCGAAGGAAGCTAAAATGACGTCACTGGCAACTCTAACAAAAAACTGCATGGAATTGCAACAGATTGCATAACAAGTATCATTTTGGAACAACTGACAAATTACTGAGAAAACTAGATATTTGAAACGCCGAAATCTATACAGTGTGATACAACGTTTTTCCCTGAAACTCCGAAGTATCACGGGAGCGTTAAAAGGGTAATAGGGTTAATTGCAGTGTTGGGTAAGTTACTCTAAGAAAGTAACTAAGTAAGTTAATCAGATACTCGGCAAAAAAGTAACTGAGTAAGTTACTAAGTTACAGAATTATAAAAGTAACTTGAATAAGTTACTAAGTTACCATAAAGTAACTCGTTATCTTTTAAGTTACCTATTTTTATGAGACGCTACTAATGTACATGCAATTACTACCAACTTAATATCAACAGAAACACACATTTATAAGCAATTGTTTATTAGCAAATATTCTATACGTGGGGGAAGGAACAGGCTTAGAGCTTAGAGGCGCTGGTTCAACGATGTTTTAGGGATTTTCCAAAGATTCTATTTTATTTTTCGTTATTATTGAAATATAGAGACGGTGAATGTATTTTTTTCTGAATTAGACACCCACAACGTGCGCACAGGCGTTAGGAATGTACTTCTCAGTAATCTGCATACCTGCTTCTAGTTGTTAAAGAATTAAAGATTACTGGAAAAAGCTGTCACCACCCAAATAGGATCCATCAAATATTATTTATTATCGACTAAGTACAAGAAGGTATTCCTGTGTTCTGTATTAGCATTTGCATACTAAAGCATTCGAAATTTCAACAAATTCTTCAGCTTCAGGTATAATTTCGTAAATACTACGCATTAAAAACCGAACTTTTAAAATATTTTACATTTGTAGCATGAAAATGGAACTTGTCATATTCAGCTAGAGCTACTAAAGTTACTAAATAATTGTAACGTGTTATAGTTACAATTACTGAAAACACAAAAGTAATTAAGTTACTATTAAGTTACTGAAAAGTAACTAGTTACTAATAACGAGTTACTTTTACTTAGTTACTACCCAACACTGGTTAATTGTTATCCGCATAAAACGATAAGAGAAACCGCATGGTATACTTAACTAGATTATTGACTTGTGTATGCAGTTTATCCGACTTTATTGTCGAGGTTTATTGGGGGAAAACTTCAAATTACGAGGGCATTTTTTAACCCCACCCTATTTTCATTGTTCACGCAAACGTCTGAACGCCTTGAACGTTTACCAAGCGTTCACATTCAAAGCCGAGTAATACCAGAGATACGTCACAAAAGTTGCTAAATGCCAACGGTATTGAACATAAAATCCATAAAAGCAATGAAAACGCTTTTAGACCTGTATATTAATTTCGTATACGTGGCAGTTGAGTTTTTACTTTTTGCTAAGATAACATTCACATACCGCAAATCTTTAAGCGTTCAATACACAAGTCCTATACTTGTAAATATTGCACTAGTACTGGTCTCAAAGTATAAGAAAGTACACAGCTATACAGTGTGCGGTTATATTATTCGAAGGTAATACCTGTCCAGCTTCACTACCCAAACGTCGGAAGTATTCGCATGTGATTAAAAACATGTTAGAATAGCTGGCTGAAACAATAGACATTTGCGTGATTAATTAGCAGTTACACCCATAAACTTTAGTATTTATTTTGTAAAGGTGTCCCGTAACAAAGATATGTTCAGTTGGCTTAATATTAATTCACATGGACAGTCACCTGAATAAAACAGATACTCCCTCTACGGATATATGAGAACTGTTCAAAATTAGGCAGGAATTAACTTGTAAAAAGTTGAATTACAGTATTACAACAACGACAATTGTATTACTTTAAGGTTTAATCCCCTGCATCCTGCTATGGAATTAAGCCACTGATCTGGAAGCTTATCCATAGTTTCAATAACGTTGGCATTTAACTGAAATCTTTCTCTGTTCAACATTCTCTTAGTGGGGCAAACGAATTAAAATCAGAGGAAGTAAGATCGGTACTGTATACTGCATGTGGAAGAAGGTTCCACTGAAGTTTGTTTCTAGTTTCAATTGCTCTTGCAGCTATATAAGAGCGAGCATTGTATTGGAAGAAGCAAGCGGAACTTTGTCTTTTTCTGCGTTTGTCTCTGATCGCCTGCTTCTCTTTAAAGCACAAAGATGTCTTATTCTAATCTTCAGTAATTATACGATGTTCTACAACAAAATTAACAGAGATCATCCCCTTCGAGAATCCAAGCAATATGTTGTCCCACTTTATCAGCTGATAACACAGTGTTTGCTTTCTTCGGCTTCAGAGTTGCCGTGTGACACCATTGCATTCTTGTACGTTTTAACTTAGGAGTCAAATAACGTTACCCAGATTTCATCAGTTGTCACAGTTAAGTCCAGATGTTTATTCCGTTCTCTCTCATTTCGGTGCTGTAAAGAAGAAGCGATTTGCAAATAATCAACTTGTGTTCGTTGGTCAACAACCCCGAAATTCACCTGGCACTTACTTTACCGCGCACATATTATCTACACGAGTTCTCCCATGTCTAAAACATTTCGATCATTCGAACGCCCGACTATAAAGTCAATGATTACCGTTTTGTACATGCAGACTTGTAACGATTTCAGTCAATCCTACGCCTTTGTTCCTAAGAGATTTGGTTATTATGCGCTTCTGGACGCTATTGCGATCAGAACTTTCCGACATCGTAATTGTAGATTTCAAAATAATATTATGACCAAACAAATGACATGGATATGTTAATAATAGTTACAGTCAACTGTTAATTCATTTAGTTTCTGTAACTGCTTTAAGGTGGGGTTTCCTTAAACATTCCTGATTAAATTCGAACTTCTCAAACATTGTAACATAATGTCTTCCAAACACAATAGCAGGTAGAAATGTCTTTTGTGGGAGGAGCTATTCCTTAACGAGGTTGGTAAATTTTGAAATTTTTTTATTGGACTGGGTAGTTTACTACGCCTTTTAGGAACAAAGTAGTCCTGCAGTATCCTATTACGGCCTTGGATTGTTGCGCTTAAATTTGAACATAGTTGAATAATTAACGTAAAATTTTGCCCAGAACTACATTTCATCTAAATTTGAGATGCTTTTTAATGTACTTAGTTAACATAAAACCACCGGCTTGCAGGATGCATTTTTAATACGTATATTATGTTACCTAATCGCGTTTTTTCTTTAATCCACTTATAAAAAAATCGTTGAAATTGCTCATATTAATCCTGAAATTGAGTAGTTTGTAAAATGAAAATAATATAATAATATTGCACCAAACATTTCCGCAAAGGTAAGTCTTAAATGGCCTTTATGAACATCTTACAAATTTTTCAAGCTCGCGAGAAAAGCCTTTGTAACTCTAAATCCATACTGCGGTCTACAGTTAAGAAACTTTATAATATACAGTTCGCTTTCAAATCTCGTTTTCCATATTACTTTATGAAGTTTAAATTATCTTGAAAACGTTTTTTAACGTGAGTTTCCTGTTTGCGTTTCTTGCATGGAAAATGGGATTATTAAACTTACAAATTGTAAAAACTTACATAACATTATGTGGATTCTTTCTTAAGAGACGCGGCAGACATATGAAAGTAAACGAAAATAATGACTAAACTATATAAACATTTTTTTACACTGCTTATTTACAAACTACTCTAGTAAGTTTAGTAATAAGCACATATGTTATACGATGAGAAAGTGAGTAAAGAATTCGTCCACTGACGATACTCTTGCAAAACCGTTGTGGGGTGATGGTGATTTTAATTGTCTTCGTCCATGGGCTGCGGTAGATCGGATGGCCACTGTCGTTTGAGCTGTCTTGTTACGTTTGGTGGGTTTATCATTTCTGGAATGTATGCGTTTTAATGTCCTTTTAATTTTCGATGATAGTTAGTTGATAGTTACTGAATTTCTTCCGTTACAAACGAGCCTTGTAGTTCTTTGAGTAGCGTCAAGTTGGAAACTTAACGGGGTGCATCGGCGCAGGACCATTGATTGGAATTTTTAAATGATTGGACGATAACTAGCAATTAGAATCCACCTTAATGTAGTTTGGTGATATACCACCGAGTACAAAAAAGTGTAATAAATCTGGGATTTTCGTCAAAACAGTTGGCCAATATGTCGGTTTGCCGGTATTAAGATATCTGCAGTTTTGCCGGGTTATGGCATTCAGAAGGTTTCATTCTTTCGGAGTTGTAAGTCTCGCTTCCCAATCCATAAGTTTTGCCTTCCAGTCGTCTCCTATCCGGAAGTTGGTTCCCTGGAATTAGAAAAATGTTGTGGACTCTTCTAAAGAAAAAGTATGTCTCGGAGGACAGTAGAACGCAGATATTATGAAAGGCCATCGGTTACAATCGATTTGAACATTGGAAGCTTGTATTTTGTGTGTTTAGTAGTGAAATAATTCGTGGTGAACATGTGTTGCGCATTATAACGGCTGCACATCCGCGTGCTATGTCATCTGGATGAGATATGTTAACTTTATAATTTGGTATTGGTATATTGAACACTGTTTTAGTAGTAAAATGTGTTTCCGATATTACAGAAATGTCTATTTTGTGCACCTGTAAGAAATATTTTCATTGTAATTTATGGTTTGACAGCCCACTGGCATTCCAAAGTACTATCCGTAGCAAGTTATCCATTATTGGGCGATTTTACTTATGACAGTACTTAGCATGTTTAATACCATGCTGTTTTGGTTGATGAGCTGGTTGAACATTGCTTTCAACTCGTATAGGAAGATTGACAGCAGTTCTGCAATGTTGGTTGAGGTTTTTGCTGGTTGATTTGTTGGCTTGCCTCTTACTTTCTGCAGATTTTTATATATATCACAACTTCTGTAATTAGCATGGTGGTTTCCCTTACACTGCACATTTTGCAGGGTATTTGGACGTTTGATACACACGGTTGTATTATGTTGGCCGCACCATTTAATGCAAGCATACGGTTTGGTGCAATACGTTTTTGTGAGTACGTAACACTGGCACTTTGTGCATTGGAGTATGCTATTTTTCTTTTTAGTTGCTTCAAACATTATTCTCATATTGCGTAGGTATTTGATATCATAGATACTTTTGTTGTTTTCTTTAGGTTCTATGTCAACAAAGTACAAAGAGAAAGGCTCTTCTGTTTTTAGATGATTAACATTAAGTATATAACTAATTTTGTGGCCTCCATTATTTCATCGGTTGGTATTGAATGATGTAAGTTTCATAACACTAACCTGTATGCTCTTTCTTGTCTTATCTGATACGTATGATGTACTATTTGGTCTTCTTGGAGTTGCCTGATCAGTTTTCGGTAGGTTCCTGGATTAGCGTTTACTTTTACTGTATCATCAGATATCGCCTTGCAATAGTAGTTCACCTTCAATTATTAAGGTTAGATACTTTACTATTTCTTGATATTTTGTTACACCACGTTGGGGGTGATTCAGATCTTCTTAGTTAATTATTTTCAGTGTTTGTTAAGGTGTTTGTCTGATTTGTTTGCTTGCATATTTTCTTCGGATAGCTCTATCATCTATGTTCCGTGCTTAATTGAAATTAATTTGTTGTCATAAAAGCCTTCGGAGATGGATTTATTCTTTTTGTTCTTGACTGCTTCCCACGTGAGATTATTTGTTGTTTCCGCTTGCTTCTCGGTGTTGTTTTCCGTATTGTTCGTTGCTAGCGTGGCTAGCTACATGATTGTTGATTGGGTTGTTGATAAGTTTGAAGGAATGTTGGTGGGACTATTGGATAAGCTGTTTGTTTCAGAGGAATCACGTTATATCCAGATTGTTGGTATGAAAATAATGGTAATGGGTTTGTTAGTTGCTGTTGAGTATTAGCGTTATTAAATAAATGCCGGTTGATATTGAAAATACATTTCGTTTATCAGTGGTCTTTTATCATATTTGAATGTTTACCATCGTTCGCGATAACCACATAACTGCCTCTCCTTATCATTTGACCTTTGCACTAGTGTACAAGCGCTTTGATTGCGTACACGTCTTTACGATGTGAAGGTCAAGCTGGAACTGAGATATACAAGTTTTGCAATTGCTTCTCCTTAAAGATATTAGAACGTTTTATTGCTGCTTTCTAAATTGTGCGTGACTGACAATTTGTGAATTTTTTAAATTGTCCTTCACCAGAATTATTCTATTTGAATAGCACATGCCGTAATACCTTTTTTTTCTTAAGAATCGTACAGTTTCTAGAACCTACTCAGCGATCCCATTTCACCTAGCATACCTCGGCTCAGTACATTTCATGATATACAATGGGTCATGCTCCATCGTAGCAAAATCGCATGTTGCAACTGCAACTAAGACACCACAAACACCATGCGGAAGGTGCAATGCTCAGGATTCGAACCTGAGCGACTTGGTAACCTGATCCACTACTCTACCTCGGTTCCCGTCATACCTAAGGCTTCTGAAAAACCGCAATAATAAAAACAGCATGCGAGTATGTGCTAATATTTGAACTAATAACTTACATATCGTATTAGTCAATCACAGCTTTATAATCTACTCAAATTTCTACCCATAGAAAATGACTAAAAATGGCAATACTCTACAAGATCTTTGTTTCAATGGTTATTTCATGTGTAAACATGCAAAATCAATTATCACTAAAAGATATGTAAGTAAAGTACTGGCTGTGATCAGAAATTACGTACAATTGTAGAAGCTTGGTGTCCTTTTTTAACAGAGCGTAGTGATAGTTTCACATTTATTCAGGAAGTCACTGTTAAGCAGCTGTCAATCCTAATTGCTAACCTAATTACCAAATGCAAATTAATATAACATATGTAGGAACTTCAGAGAGATGCTACTGAGGTTGATCCTTGAACGTATTAGAGCAACTAGAGTAACGAAACAAAATGTTTTGGAGTAACGGACTGCTGAATTTTTATTCCTCTTTTTTTCGTAGGAAATTCAAAGCTACATCTATATGTAAATCCTGTCGAATACAGCCTAAGCTTACCTGTCTACTAAAGGCAACCATAAGCGATGGAACTATCGTATTTATGTAGCGTTTCGCTTAAGATCCTGAGTCTATTGTGATAAAATCATCGGCTAATATTTAGATCATAACACGCTGAATTTATTTTATTTTTTTTTAAATTTACATGCACTTTAATATTTAAAACCGGTGTGTTCTAAATAGCTGCCATTTGTTCGTTGTTTCTGCACGCTCGTATGAAAATTGTCTATAATGGAATGACCTTCTGTTCTATTTTTGCTATCTGATCTTGTTTCCGTTCCACATACAAGAAAGAGGCATTTACAAGTAAGCGGATTTGGGGATTTGGTAAAACCAGGGAGAAAAGTAAAGTAATATAAGGTGTGAAAAGAAAATACAAGGTACACTGATGGAATAATAATCATGTCAGAACGGGTAGTACATAAAAATATAACATAACTAAAATGGACCAAAATCGCAGGGGTAGTTGACCACTAAACAAGAGCATAATCGGAAGATCACCAACCAATGGCGATAGAGTCCGGTACGAAAACTGTTTATTGGTAGAGGAAGATTCCTGGAAATATAAATAAAAAAAGAAAAAAGAGGTGTATAAATTCCGATTTCTGGTTGCTGCGGAAAGACTTTTTCGTTCAGGTAATCCCTCAGGAAAAAGTCAAGGACTGTCAAATCAGGTAACCTTGGACATCCACTTGACATCCAAGAAAAGCTACGGTTGAAGATCCTACGGAGATTACGGTGCATTAAACACGAGAACGCTTACAGACTGCTATCCACTTTCTCATACTGAAGACTTTGCACAAAACTTTATAACTGCGTAATTTTCGCTAATACAGATCTAGTAAAACCTACAGTTGTTAAAATCTGGCACTTGAATCAAATCCGTCCATCACGATATTCACAAAAAAAGTATGTTTACTTGGAAGAAACCCTTGTCCACCTACGTCTGCTGTTTCAATGGTTGGGCCACTGTGGCGACATAATAAATCCTAGAAGTGGCGTTAGGTTAATAAGAAATGACATTTTTAGGTTAGATTAGTAGTCAACACGGTAGGAAGCCACCGCAAGACCTGGTTACAGCTAAGCAGCTTCTGGTGGTAAACATTTAAAAATTCCTTACAGATACAAAAAATAAGAGCAAATAGCCGATTCAGTGGGATGCTCTTACCGAAGAAGCATTGAATATGTTCAAACAAGTCCGGCATTTGTTTCTGTAATGGTCGACGCGTGTGATGTACTGTTAGGAGAGGGGGGTACAGAAAATTGAGAAACAATAATAACCTCTGCCATTCATCAAGAACTTCAGTCCTGTCGAGCCAGTTCTACATATCACAAGCTATTGACCTATATTGAGCAGCAGTAACGCTGTTAACGACGATATTTTGCCACTTAGATTTTAACGGCTAACTAACGACCGATATCTTTCACGTAACTGACCTTTCCAACATTGCAGAGGACAAATCATCCCCTTTTAAACAGTTTCAGGTGAAACCCTTGAAGCGATACCAACGTCATTCAACTACAGACCACTACAAAATCTCCGAACTTCGAATCGGGACTTTAATAAATTTTCTAGAAGCACCTATAAAGTCATCGTTACAGCATAAGAAGAGTTACTTGCCGGAACAGAAAGTCAGTATTTGTTAAGACACGTCCCAGAAATTTCCCTCTCCCATTTCTTGCATCGTCCATCTCACGTGTTGTCTTCGACGCCGTCTATAAGGTAAGATCCAGAAATAAGAGCAAAGATGAAGCTCGTGTGCGCTCGTTTCTTGAGGTACTCGATAAACAAAACTTCAACAGCACTTCAAGCAGATAACACATGCCTCCCCAACGCTGGGAGAACTTGTGAACAACGTGTACATAATATTAACTATTGGAGCACATTCACTTACACATCGTTGGACTTCTACTAATATCATAAAGCAACATTTGCATTTTCATTTTATTCTAATTGAATAGAGAGATTTGGTGCGCATCCACTACTGCTTACTACTACTACTACTATCTAGCTAATAATAGTTTACTCGAATGATTCCACCGACAACTGAAAGGATCAATCAATCGCCACCACATCACATGGACGGACTATGCTACTTGGAATATGAATGACAATTAAAGAATATCTCAACTAACTTACTGTGGAAGCATTCGCACTGCCACCGAATATTTTACACCCACTAAAGGAGATGACGGCGCAGATTTGACTTGAATATTTCAACTCCTTAAGACCAACAAGCACAAAGTTTTTGTTTTGGGAGACCGTCCTGTTCGTACATTTACATCCGAAACGATACGCAAACCATTCTAACTTCCATATGATAGACTATTACCAGATGCATGCGTACAGAGAAAACGTTCGTGGTCGAAATCAAAGGAAAGAAGAGAACAGTATTTATTGGCACATTACTTCTATCGTCCCAAACAATTTGTTAGTGCTCTCACCCTCACACCTCTACACAATCAACATCAACTGTAATTGATTGTTCTTGAGAACTTCTGATGTAGCTGGCGCTGAAGCTACAATGATCAAATATGGCCGTTGAGTTCGATTCACGTGATAATGAACACATTACTTTTTAAACGTTGTGGTATTTTCTTATTTCTTAATATATACAATAGCTTTGTTTGATTTTTCTTGCTCGGCTTCATAGCTTGCCCTATTCAGGAAATTGTTCTATAGTCTGTCCCTGAACGATTCTATTCGCCACATCGTCTGCTCGTTCTTCTTTTTTTTCAGATTAGTTCTTAAACCAACTTTTTCAGATTCATTTTTTGGATGTTCGAACATTTGTTTAATTTCATCGCATGTTTCGTTTATCTGAGCAATGTCATCCGCACATTTTCTGCCATTTATGTTGATGCCTACGTTTTTCTACTTTACGTATTTAAAATCTAATTTTTATTTCTGATTCCAATGCCAGAACGAACAGTTTTGGCAGGATAAGGTCTTCTTGTTTTACACCTCTCTTGATCTTAATTGCCTTAGTACAGTTGGTCAACCTTTTAGTATTTCTGACCCAATTTTCAATCAAAATTCTCCTCACGCCCCGCCCCCTAATACAATAATTTTTATTGTAATTGTGATGTAATTGTAATATTAATTTATTTAATTGTATTTAGACGCTAAAGCTACACTACGACCTTAATTTTTAATTACAAACCTTAAAAATTACCACGAATAGGTAAATTTATTGATAATTGGCATAACCGATCCACTGCATTGATAAAACCAGAATCGATGCTTCTCTATTGCTCTCTGTCTTACGTCCACTACATCGGATATACTACAACTTCGCGAGAAGTTCCGATTTGTGTCGAACATTCTGGAACGTCTGCGCGACCCATATATCTAATAATTAGATATATGGCGCGACCGCGACGCAAGCGTGTCATTTTCTCAAAAATTTTGGCAGCAGACAGCATGAAACCCAATATAATTAAACGACATTTGGAAACGCTTCATCGTGAGTACGTTAACAAACTCCGACAGTTCTTCAAATTAAAATAATCATATGAAAAATAAAATTAATTTTTTAAAAGAACTTTACTTTACTTGCCTTTTACAAAGCTTCATATAAAATAGCCAGATGTAAAAAGGCTCACACCATTGATGAAGAGCTTATTCTGGTAGCTGCAATTGAGATTGTAGAAACTATGTTTGGAGATAATTTTGCCAAACAATTGCAGTTCATACTTCTTCAAATGATACTGTTGCCCGTCGAATTGGTGATATAGCTGAAGATGTACAGTATCAGCTTTTCGGGAAGTTGCGTGACAAATTGTTTTCAATTCAGCTTGAAGAGGCAACAGATAGCAATAAAAATATTCGTTTAATTGCCTAAATTCGATTTTGTGATGGTATGTCAGCACTAGAAGAACTACTTTTCTGCAAACAAATAGAACTCAATGCAACAGCACTTGCATTATCTGCTATATTATATGATTTTGTAAACGAGCCAAACATAAAGTGGAAAAATTGCGTCTGAATATGCACCGATGGTGCTCGTACAATATCTGGAATATTCCAAAGTATACAAGTGAAACAAAAATCTCCACAGTGTGTCTGCACACATTGCGTGATCCACAGAGAAGCTCTGGCTTCCAAAGAAATGAGTCCTGGTCTGAATATTGTGCTAACAACGGTTGTAACCGTAGTAAATTATATAAAAATGAGACCCCTAAAATGAAGAATCTTTTCTGCACTATGTAAAGACATGGGTGCAGTACATTCAGCGTGACTATTTCAATGCGGGGCAAGATGGTTATCATGTGGGAAACTTTTGCAACGTGTTATGAATTAAGAGATGAAATCGCCATTGTTGTAGAAGAGGAAAACCGACCGGAAGCCGAGAAGTTTCGAGATGATTTATTTGAAATAAAATTGAGCTACTGGTCGATATATTCGAGAAATTAAATATTTTGACTCTTCAACTCCAAGGAGCAAACACACATATGTTGGATATACGAGTGATAAAGTTAATGCTTTTTGTAGAAACTTGGAATTGTGGAGCAGAAATTTAAAGAAAAAAAAACCTAGAAATGTTTGCAAATGTAGATGAATGTATTAAAACTTACAAGGATGAAGAACAACATGGGAAAGTTGTTTTTGTAACCATTTAAAATCATTTAGCCATGCTGGCAAAGAATTTTAAAAGGTATTTTCTTGCTGACAACTTGGTAGCAAGTTACGAGTGGGTTAGGGACCCATTTCAAAATACCCCCGAATGTCTCTCAACTACCGAAGAAGAAATATTCAAATACTTCACGGCAAGTGGTGAAATCAAAAGACAATTTGCTTGCTTGCTTGCTGTGAAAGAGCTAGATCTAGGACGCGGTTTTCCATGCATCTCTATGCACTTAGCTCATATGGCCCATTGTACACCCTAACTAAGAATTTTGCCTATCTGGGGTAATTCCAACTCCAGTAGTGATTTTTAACGTGTCAC
>JABXWE010051119.1:0-14258 GCA_014611495.1 Limonius californicus | reverse complement strand
AATTTTTGACATATGAATTAATTACAAAGTTGTTAATATTTTACTGACGCCACTTTTAACACACATTCTGATTTCAGATACACCATCAGCACTTCTAAAAGTTCTATTTTTCATCCATTTCGGATCTCCAAACTGCCACAAAAATATCCTTCCGGAAAGCTTCAATTAATCCCATTTATGGTCATTAATGAATAAATATCCTAGAGCTGGACCTGAATACTATTTATAGGCAAGCCATGTCACCTTTTAATTATATTTTTGTTGTGTTGGTCACTTTTTTTTAAAGAAGATTTTTAATAAATTCATTCTTTGTGTTCAGTCGAACATATAGGCATAGTTGTCTCTCAACTGTGTTCCAGCTCTTCATAGGATAACAAATCCTTGCTTTTAAGCGTTGAAGTCACATAAAGAAACCAGTCCAACAAATAAGAAACCATACCCACTTAAGATGTGATTTAATATGCATAGATATTTCCTTTCAGATTATATATAAATAATTACATTAACGCTACCGTCAAAAACCAATTCTCATAGTGATTGGCATATATATATATATATATATATCATTATTATATATATATATTATTGAATGGTGTCTCTAAATTTGTCCCTTCATAAAAGCTTCAGGTAAAAAGAATTCTTAATACAAAACTGCAAGAAAAAATTTGCTCCGCAGCTTAGTTTTCTTGTACGATGATGTTAAAATTCTTACTTTTAGAGCAGAATTTTAGCCAAATGATTATAAGAAATTAAGTAAAACATGTAATGTAAAACATTGCTTAATGACGAAACCTAAATTAATTCAAAACCGCTAATTAAGATTGATTTAGCAATTTAGTTCTTCGTTTGGAGGTACTGTTAAAAATCATACTTTTGGTAAAAGTACAATTTGACAACAAAGCAGGTGCATGGGTAATGTGATAAAAATTTCGAGAATCTGTGGTTTGCGTTTTGACACGTGTGTCAAGTAAATCAATTTTGAATCGACATTACGAATTCTGCATTCAATTCGCTTTTAATTCGTGTTATTGAGTTCGCTTGTGTCTTGACCATCATTATGGCGTAGGCTATAACCGAGTACGTGGATATGATTTGGATTCTCGCGGAATGTGAGGCAAACTACAATAAAGCTGCTGGAGTTTGCGCTGAGCGTTTTCCTAATAGAAGAGATCCAAGCCACGTAGTAATTCGAACTGGAAATCACAGATGTCGAGAAGCTGGAAATACCGTTCCTGTTCAAAATTGGGATAGAGGTCGACCAAGAATTGTTAGAGACAATAACTTAGAAGAGGAGGTTCTTGATCTGGTAACTGAAGAGTCAAGTATTAATGTACGTTCTGTTTCTAGAGTTGCTGGTGCATCAAAAACCACTGTGCACAAGATCATAAAGGATGATTATGAAAAACGCATTACCTTCTGCAACTGGTTGTTACAACAACACAGAAAAAACCCAAGATTTATAATTAATATTTTATGGACAGATGAAGCTACTTTTACACGAAATGGCATTTTTAACTTCTAAAATCAACATATTTCGGCCCATGAAAATCCCCACGCCATGCATGAAGGCAATTATCAAGTTAGGTTTTTGGTCAATGTATGGACAGGAATCGTAGATATCAAATTGGTAGGTCCTTTTGTACTATCTCAGCGACTGAATACTAACAATTACTTGAATTTTCGACGACGAACTCCCAACATTGGTAGAAGATATCCTTTTAACGGTTCGCCGCGATATGTGGATGCAGTTAGACGGGGCTCCATCCCATTAAGCGGCTAGAACGAGAAACTGGCTTAAGGAATTTTATCCAAGAAAATGGATCGGCCGCGGAAGTACAGTGGTCTGGCCTCCAAGAAGCCCAGATTTAACACCACTAGATTTCTTCTTGTGGGGCCATTTGAAAAACGTGGTGTATGTGACGCCAATTGAAAATGAAGAAGAACTAGTAGTTCGTTTTCGTGAAGCAGCAGCAACCGTTAATGAAGCAATGCTCCAGCGTGTCCAACAGCCCATCGTTACAAGGGTAGTCAAATGCCGTGAAATTGGTGGCAGAAATTTTGAACATGTTCTGTGAAATAAGTTATTTTTTACAAAGCACTGAATCCTAATTTTAGTTTTTCCTAAGTAGCTTCAACAGTGTTGCCAAGTTTCAGATTCTTTAACTGGCTCTATGAGGAAACTAAGCGCGAAGTTCCTGTTTGCAATTTTGAGGTCTATGTCGGTTGTAGTAAAAGTTTACCTGAAGCTTTTAAGGCAATTTAGGGACACCCTGTATATACAGGGTATGTAAGAAATATGTTTGGATATTTTATTTTTTTTCCCACTTATAGATCTCAAAAATACAAACAAAAAAATCGTAATAATCATGGGTTCGAAAATCAACCGTTTTCGTGATATGGAGGTATCTTAAGAAAATAAATATTGCTAGTTATTTCAATAAGTTATCAACCCATTAAAACAAATAGTCGTGTAAATAAAACATTTTAATTGCAAATAATTAAAGTAGATGTTCTACATGTTCCCTTTCCATTTGTACATATCCTTCGCATCTCCATAAATTGGACACCGCATTCTATGAAAAATTCCCGGATTCATACGAACAGTCTGGTAAGCATGTTCTATTCGTTCTCGCAATTCGTATAAATTTTTCACAGGGCTTGAATAAACTAACGGCTTTAAATACCCCCGTAATACAAAAGCAGGGCGGATTGAGCTCACGACATCTAGGTGGCCACACAACTAGGCTCCCCGCCCTATCCACCTACCGTTGTAATTATCGTTTAGGAAATTTCTAACCATGATCGAAAAATGTGCATGAGCCCCATGGTGCATCAACCACATATTCATGCTATGAATGAGGGGTACATCTTCTAACAATAGTGGCAAGGCATTACGCAAAAAGCCAAGATACAATTGGCCAGTCAAACGGTTCGGAAGAAGAAAAGGTCGTATCATATATCCAAAAACACCAAGCCAAACGTTAATTGAAAATCGTTATTGATGATTCGATTCAATAATAGCATGAGGGTTTTCATATAACATGGCTGTTGTGGAAATTAAAAATGCCATTTCTTGTTCAACTAGCGTCTTTCAACAAACTCTAGATTTCGTTTTTTCCTGGATATCAACGTACCTTCCTAAAGCCGTCATTTGCCCACAAACAAAATCTTGATTCGTCATTGAAGACAATGTCGTTCCATTGCTGATTCCAATGCTGCCGTTCTTGACACCAAGCATGCCTAACAGCCTTGCGATGTGCAGTGGCGGTGAAGAGCTCGCATCCAGTCTACAGCAACAGACCTTGTTGTTTGAAAACGGTCTCATGTAGCCATTCTTCGAAGAAGTCGATCTTCATGAACATTGCTGCTACGTGGAGGGCTACCAGCTGGACGATGTCTCTGAATGCCTTCTTATGACCAAGCAGACCATATTAGTGCAACTGTAGTGTGGGCCCGATTTGCCCTTCTACCAATGTCACGAAAAGGAAGTTCAGCTTCTTTCATGCCAATAATTCGACCACTAGCAAAAACCACTAAAACATTAATTCTGTCACAAAATACAACAAAATCTCGAAACAACTAATTAATGTTTACAAAATATTGTTTTGTTTCTAAGCAACAAGTTGATGAGAGACAGTACACGAACACCACAACTACTTGATTTTTTTTAATGGAAATAGCGATCATTTCATACGCAATAATAAAACACTATTTTAGCAAATTTTCAAACACGTAGCTTTATTTTTAGTAGGTGATGCATTTCATATTAAACTGAGCATATATTACGTTTACCTCCATATTATTGTGTATTCAATCCAATTGAGCTAATATGCAGCCAGCTCAAAAGAAATATTAGCAAAGGAAACAAATCGCCCAATTTGGACAGTGAAGTGATACAACTTACAGAACAAGAAGTGATTAATATTTCTCGGACCTTTGGAAAAATTGTGTGCGTCATGTAATCAATACAGAAAATAGTTACATAAACGAGGGTACCTTTCATGTACAGGTGATAATTAATTTGGGTGGCGAGGATAATAGCGAAAGCGACGGAGACTATTTCAACAAATGAATTATGTGCACGCGGACAATAAGTTAGAAAACATTGTTTAAAAAATTATATTTGTTGTAACACGTATGTAATAGGTGAATGATGGTTTTTATATTGTGTTAACTTTTACTTTAAACGAATTAAGACGATTTAACCAAATAGCCCTACGTCAACTATAATGTCGTATGTTAAATGATAGAATGCAAATACTTCCAGTACAAAAATTTAACAGAAGGCTATGATACATGCATTTCTTCAAATATCAGTTTTTTAGTCATTTAGCACATACTTCAAATGGTTATTGCAAACGGCCAACGTGGGAACCATTTTTCTACTATTAATGTAGTTTTGTTATTTTAAATTTAAAATTTACTGCTAAAATCAATCCTTAAGATGCTCTTGTATCGCCCTGTTACGATATTCTTCTCCCTCGCCCATGAATAGCTTCCTACCAGTATAGTATGTACCTGTGTGAGTTCTAATTGTAGTTGTTCAATCAAACAACATTATTCATATCAAGTGATATTATGGAACACCCCTCCCCCTTACTGATAAGGCGTCAGAGTGCGGTGCACGTACCTATTTAGAAGCAGGAAAGCAGTATTACACTAGAAAATTGTAATAACATTAATGAATATCGGACACTAGAGTTAATAATTCATGGTGTCGATAGGAATTATCTCATAAATATTGACATGCAATCCATTTAACAGCGGTTACGCTAAACTTCATCAAGCTAAGTCTCTTGTAATTATATGCTCTTTGCTGATGAATAGAAATTAATCTTTGGGCAAAAAATATATAATAATTTAGGTTTGATTTTCTAGCGAAAACCTTCCAGGTCAAGTTTTGTAAGGCCCTAAACTGAAGCTACTTTGTATATCTGTAAACTAATCATCCTCACTGTTTTGTAATCACTCAGATGAAACATTTTCTTATTCAACGAATTTAAGTTCAAATTAGAAGGCGTCCTGAATGGAGTTTTTAAGTTTTAAGTGCAGTAGCTTAATAATTGATAAATGTGAATAGATGATTAGGCAGGCCTTTATCAATATTGCAGACTTAGTTAGATTATAGTGCAATTATTCACTATTTGCATATTTGAGTAAAACCTTTGTTTTGCACAAACTAGGCCAGCTCACTTTCATTGAAAATTTAACAGTTCATTTTCAACACGTCGCAAGCAAATATTCAGTATTCAGTAGAAAGCAGCATCCACTTTCATAATGTTGGAGTCGCGTTTTGCTGTTCCGGATTTGTCTAAAAGATATTTTAAAAGAGAGATATTTATGTTAAAAATAGCTGGAATATCTCTTACAGGCAATGAAAGCATCGGTTACAAAATCTATTCATTTTTTGTATTACGCGTTTTAATATTTCCTTATCCATTCATTGTATTCAGTGACTTGTGTCACCATGGATTTGCTGAGTTATCAGAAATAATGATTTACCTTTTCGCATCATCTATGGGTGAGTTACACAGGTTTCGTAAGTGATAGTAAATCTAAGTAAATACATTAAGAATAAAAAATCAACGAAGCTCCGCTATAAAATGTATAATCCAACCTATAACGTGTGTCTATAAATTTACGAAAAATCTATATATGGCGATGTTCGTAAACTTCTTAGTCGGAAATCTTAACAGTCAATTTTATGCCATGCTTCCTGTGTTCTCAGGGACCATTTAAAGGAAACCTACATTTGGCAACACCGGACCCAAACAGGGCACAGTAACTACCTACTTATAATAATAACCTCATCATAATCATCATCGTGAACCCCGTTTGTACCGATTGGGCAGTATCGAAGCAGTGTGAGGCAAAGCTAAACTGGTTTATGCTATGCACAACAGGACCCGACTCTGCGGGTTACCATGTAACCGCACTTAATCTGTCTGGTGTTGGTGCATTTTTGTGTATATGATCTTGTTACTCCTCTAGTGCGATCGTAACACGAGGAGTGCCATTAATTTGTTCCCCGATGGTAAATGGAGACCGGGAACCAGTATCGACCACCCAGGGTACCGACCCCTGGAGTGATTCGAACCGGAAAGCGTTCGGACTATTACATCCAAAGCCTGGCTGTCTTACCACTGAGCCTTTTAATATAATAATAACCTGTTTATAATAATTATTTGCACTGAAAACAGCCTCTTTGTTAAAATAGTTCCAATCTTCGTGGTATTGTTTACATTACTCGTTCTAGCATTTCTGGTGTAATTTCTAATACTGACGCTTCTTCTAACTTCGTCAGTGTTTGACGAAGGCGTAGCATAAACTTAAAGGTTTGAAAGCGGGTGATCTCGCGGGTCATGAAATGGGGCCGCTTTGGCCAATACATCTGCTTGGGAAGTTACGTTACGGAAAAAATGAGCAGGACCTCCATCATGCATGTATATCGTATTAGGTAGCATCGGAATCTTATCAATAAACCTGTTCCACAACGTTGAGATATTCATCACCATTAGGACGATTTGGTGGGTAATTTGGCCCCACAACCTTGTGGTTTATTATGCCCACCCATACATTAACGGCAGACCTTTGCTGATCATATTGACGTGTCGGTTTTCCTCAGCCCAATGTAAGTATTATGTGTATCCATCCACGCTATCTCTGGTTAACATATACTACCATCTCTGGTAAACGTCGTTCCGAAGAATACTTCTTAAGAGTCACCATTTCCACGAATTCTATTTAAAATCTGGATATGTTGTCATTTTGATAGAGAGTCTGAATTTTGCAAACATGGTATGGACAAAGAAGACTTTCTCGTAAAACCACGTGTATGGTTTTGTTGCAGGGGATATTTAATGTTAATTGCCGGTTACCCACGGAGGGTTCCTCTTGTGTTGCATCTAAAATTTGCTCTTCTAGTTGTACCGTGCTTCGCTGCCTTGATACCAATAATAATCATATATATCACAAAAAATCCATCAAGCGAATCGAATTAATTTGATTTTGTAGTATTAAAATTTGACAATAGCTTGTGGGGACTACTTATGTTTTACAATGCTGCAAAATGTATTTGTTATGAAAATAAGTTAATAAAGAAACGTTATAAACAAACTTTTGAGATAAGACGACCACATCTGTGGAAAAATAATATTCACAATTCTTCTATTTTCGAAATTTCCACTTTTTCTATCAACCGATATCGATTAATATTGCATATTAAAAGACCGGATGTCCAAACTTTCGGGACCTCGTGCAGACGTAGAAAGCATAGTATAACATTTTTGTATTACATTTTTCAAGTCACGATTTTAAGAACATCGCCAGTTGTACCCTTTCCGTTAATTAATTCACACCCTGTATTTTTAGTTGTTTCAGTAACAGCCGTGGTATATGTTAACCGCATGAAGCTGGGAATACTATTCCAGAAACTGGAACAGGAGCCATTCCTACCAAACATACAGCGAGGTGGTGGCACAGAAGAAAAATTAGTGAATTGGTGGATTTCGTTGAAGTACAAACAGGTTATAATTAATAAAATAGGATTTTAAAAATGTTCGATTATTATATAAATATAGAAAGAAACGTGTAACAAAATTAAGGTTTTATAATCGATTTAAAGCGCGTGTTTCAATTAAACGATCTCCCAATTAGGTATATTCTTCAGAGAATCCTTTAAAAATATATTTTCTTTGTTTGAACAACAAATTATTCCTAATCATGACAAAAGTAAACTTTTTTATATTATGAAGTATTCTGATTTTTTCTAATAAATTCAATAAATAATATTTTATTGTCAACAAACTATAAGATTTACACGAAACAAGTTTTTCTCAAAATAAGAATGTTATTAGACAATTTCTTGCAAAATTAATGCAAATTAAGATTTTTACTCAGTATCTTCTCCTTCTTGGTTTGCTGTGGATGACCAATCCAATATATCAGTATAAATGTTACTATTCTTCGGCTTTTCTACGAATATCTTCAATGTTCTTGTGAGTAATCGGAATTTTTCAACCCCATTTTTAAGACGAAATGTATGTATTATCATGCCATCGATAAAAGGTAATGGGGTTACTGCACCACTATTTGAAGCATCCGATTCAAAATGCATGAAGCTTGATATCAGGAAATCCTGTTTATCTAATAGTGGCACTCCTCGTCCAGAAGATTTCAAACTATATACCTTCGTTTTATAGTATGTGGTCCACCAGACGGCAAAGTTGTCTATATCACCAGTATGGACTTCTTCTACTTTAATTTTTTCTGTTTGGGATAATTGTTTTATGAGTGCAATGTATTCCTCAGGGGTGTAATGAACAAACAAAAAGTTTTCAAATTATGGTTGGCTATGAGTGCTACAAGGCATGTCGTAGCTGTCATGCCACGTACCGTACCTTATATTTGTTTCGTGTCGAAATAAAATGCATTTTAAAAAGTAAACACGTGAAGACATTTATTACAACAACCACTTACCACTTGGATTTTGATGCGAAAGAGTGTCTAAAAATTGTCAGTTTTTTTTTACATTTTATTATATTTTTTTTTACATGTTTTATTTACATTTTATCAGAACAAATTAAATTATCAGAAAAAAGCAAAATAAAACAATGTTTAAAATTTTATGGAAATAATTTAATAAGTTTTGTTGGTATGATATATTTTGAAACATTCAATACACAACCCTACATCACAATCCCGATAGTAGTATCTTGTCTCTTTTCGTATTCTTTTGCCGTTTTCATTCTTCTGTGAGCAACATACTTTGCACTATCTAGTAGGCCTTTCCTTATTCGCCGTAGGTGGTACTGATTCCATAAAATGTCTACCTACCAATCAAACGTAATGGTGACGGTGTTGATGATGGGCGTCCTGAAATGTTGCTGTATTGTTCCGTATTTTTCAATAATTTGTTCCACGAGATCTAATCTAAATTGTAAATGAGTTTTTGTACCTCCCTGCTTTGTATAGATAACAAACGAATTCCATATTGTTTGGTCTAGAAGGTGTAGTAACATTTTATAATAATATTACTTCCCGCGCTTTTTGATAACAGGATAGTTTGTTAGGTGTTGGTCAACTCTGTCAACATCACCCATAGAATTATTAAAATCATTGACTACTTTTGGAATTTTTTTAGAATCTCCTCTTCTCTCAATTTCTACCATTTCTGGATTGTGAATAGTTGATAACAAGGTGATATCTGTTTTGTCCTTCCATTTCATAACGCATGCTTTCCGTCTTTGGAATGCACATACCTCTCCTTTTTTCAGTTTTTTCTTTTGCAGATCTTTTGGAACATCTTTTCTATTCAATCTCATAGTTCCAAATATGTCGGTTTTATTTTGCAATAGAATATCTGCTAGTACCGGGGAGGTCTAAAAATTGTCTGTGGTCAGACAGTGACCCAAATTCAAGATGGGCTTCATCAAAGCCATTACAATTCGCAATCTCATTGCATGATCTTTGTAATTACTATCAAGTAATGTTCCCTTTCCATAATAAATTATAAATGACCAAATATGCCCAGATTTAGATTCACATAGCACATAAGATTTGACGCCAAATCTGCCCCTTTTTAGGGGGGATATATTGAATTCAACCCAACCTACCCTTGTAGAGCATCAAACTTTCGTCTATTGTCACGTCTCTCTCAGGTGTAATCGCAGAAGAAAACTTTTTGTTTGCGAAAAATCGTGTTGCGATCACATCCTTCTTAGACCCAGCACCATTCGCCTATGGGCTTATTTATAATACCTTGCAGTATTTAAAGAGCAAAAAATAAACATGTCTCCATTATCTGTAGGTTTCCAGCCCTTCAAACGCGAACATCTTCGCAAAATTCCATTACTAAGGCATTGAACTGCATATCGAATAGCCTCAGTCGTAATCAAGTCTAGGATTTCCGTATTCAAAAAATATTCAAAATAGTTTAAAATCGTTGCCTCCGTATCATCACTAAAATGCAAATTTACACCAGCTGTATTGCTGAATGGAAACCTTGGAGGGGAAGGTGCTAGATTTCTTATGTTTATTTCAACGAAATCTCTGAATAGAACGACATCATCGTTTTCCGAAGCAATATCATCGTCAGACGATTCCAAAAAATCACTTTCATTCTCTTATTCGCTTATGAAAATATCCTCGTCACTTTCATGAAACATATTGGGTTAACACTAAAATAAAGCCGATTATAAAAATAAGTATGAATAATATATACTTATTTTTTATGCACTTACGTCTAAAATGTAAACAAAAATTAGATAAATTTTCAGGAATTTTGTGTCATTACTTCATGTCTAGTTAAGCAAAATTGCGTAAACGCTAACCCATACAATTTTGATGTTACAATCAGGTCACGTGCAAAATAATTTATATCCAATTTTTGTCGATCGATTGATCTGATGTTTTGGTAACCCCAAAATCTTGTTTCAGGGATCAATATTTTACTTGGTAGCATCACTCGCTTATTCTTATCCAGTGGTACTCGCCCTTATCAAACGTTTGCGAAGCAATGATTATAACGATTGGGCCTTCAGCTTTGGTAAATTAACAGTCTTCAATGTAACTTACAGTCCCAATTATGAAATCTTATGGATGTACCAGAATATAGCAAGTTTCTACAGTGTTGTTGGTGCCTGCCCAATAATTTTTACACTAGCTGCAATTCTGGTATTTATCAGCATGCAATTTCAAATTCTGCAAAATAACCTTAGGCGACTGATTCTAAACAGTTACCACGACATGTTAGAGGTATGATTTTTTTACCTATCTGTATACTGTCCGGTATTCTTAACAACGCGTTGCAGCGAATTTCATATTTAAATACCAACTGCTTGTTAGCTTACAATGTCGATGGTTCATGGTGCACTGTTTCGGATAATGGTATAATTATTGTCACGTTACGAATATGTGAATATGTTGCACAAGTTCTCAATTGAGATAATATATAACATAATTTCGAAAGTTGCATGTAGATAAACCCGTTACAATTTTGATTCTGATTTTAACTGACGCACTTAATAATTAATACTATATCCATGAAGAAGTAATTTAGATTGGACTGCACCTGCAACGGTTTGAAAAATGATCACATATTCAATTGCATACTTAACTTCATAAACCACAATAGATTTCTTCCAGGATAGCGAAACCTCTACCTATCCCGCTTCA
Source organism: Limonius californicus (assembly GCA_014611495.1). NCBI lineage: Eukaryota > Metazoa > Arthropoda > Insecta > Coleoptera > Elateridae > Limonius > Limonius californicus. Next base: position 3,083 of record JABXWE010051119.1, on the reverse strand, counting down.
CCATCAACTGACATTGACGCTTCTGCAGTTTCTTGGAAATATCTTAAAATATCCCTTAAGAAGGCTGTTCTTTATCATTTGACCATTATAGACATTGCTGCTGATTTAGAAGAAATATTTAGCAACACAATGCTATCAATTTATCTATGTACTCTTGGCATGGTCTGTTTCGATGTTTACCGTATTTCATTGGTACGCAGAATGACTTGGCATTACTCATTGAGAAACAATCAGTTTGTATAATATTTTAATTGCAGATACCCTTAAATGACGCCTCCGTGATAATGTTTCTGCACGAAACCATAGTTGTATCTTTCTCGTCATTGCTGATTTGCTACGGTGGTCAAAGAATGACAAACGAAAGTTTCAACGTTTCGAGAGCAGCCTGTGAAGCATACCAAGCAGGCGTTGACGTCAGATTTCAGAAGGGCCTCATTATGATAATAAATAGGAGTCAGAAGCCTCTGATTATAAAAGCTGGAAAATTCATTGAAACGTCGATGCTTACATACTTATGGGTAAGATGGCATAGTACTAGTTTTCTGAAGGGTTTTTTATACCTGGACCTTATAATTTTTTAGATTGTACGAACTGCATATTCCACATGTATGGTTTTAAGAAATGTGCGTAATGAATAGTCTTCTAGCGAAAACTAATATTACTTGATTCAATGAACATGGTGGTTTATCATATATAACTGAAGTAAAACACTAAATGTTAGATTTAAAGCACTAACACAAAAAGATATTTGCATAAAATACAGTGAGATCAATACTCTATTTTGTAGCTAGTATAAAATACTATTAAAGCACTCCATCTTTTCCACGCAGTATTCCACACTAGTAACCAGCTTATACTACCTTTGCTCTGATACTATACTGGATTTATATTAAGTATACAGGGTGTCCCAACTAAAACAGTTAACTACAAATAACTTTGTATATGATCAAAATTGTAAAAATCAGCGAGACAAGTCCACAATAGTTTAAAGGGGGACATCTGTTACAATGTACGTCACCTACCTTACTTCATCCTCCTAGACTCCACCGCGGCCAACCCCAAATTTAAAAATACAAGAAGTCTCGAGTGTTACTTCATTTGTCTATCTGCTCTTCGTACAATGTGAACAGTTTTTACAATTCTGGCGATTCGTTTTCGAAAAATGGCATCTTGAAGTTAATGTTAAATTAACAAATTTAAAAAATAAGTTCAGAATATTTAATTAAATGTTTGATGTGGCTACCAGCAACTTCCATACAGTAGTGCAATCGACTTTCAAAGCATTTTCGTACATTCTTAAAAATTTGGGGTGTTAATGAACGACACTCCTGATTAATCCGGCTCTGAATTATTCCCAAGAATCTGATTGAGTAGGATAGACCTTAGTTTGTAGGTGATCCCACAGAAAGAAATCTAGTGGGCTACAATCAGGTGACCTCTGACCATTTCACAGGACCTCTTCTACCGATCTATCGCCCCGAAAATGTTTTATTCAGCAGTTGCTGATTGGGGCAACATAATGTGGAGGAGCCCCATCCTGTTGAAAGAATAATTAATGTTCGAAAAGATGCTAGTCGGCTTTCGCTGTTTCAGTAATCACGAGTTTGTATAGCAATTGACAGTGGCCACTTTGAATATTTAATAAAATAGCCTAATCCATTTTTTACAATGTTGATGTTAACATTATCCATACGAATCGACATCTTCAAAACGTCATTTCTCAAAAACGAATCGATAGAATTGCACATTTGCACAATTTTCGGATTGTATAAAGAGCAGGAAAACCTTTCAAATGAACTATCAGTCTAAACTCTTTGTCATTTAAAATTTTGGGTTTCGTGAATGGGACGAAGTAGGGTAGATTCCTTGGATCGTTAAAGATGTCTCCCTTCAAACTACCATTGACCTGTCTAGCCGGTTTATTCAATTTTGATCATATACAAAGTTATTCCGGGTGGACAGTTTTACGTAGGACAACCTGTAAACAAGTATTCTGTTTGAAATATATCACAGTTAGAAATGTAACCACCACAAGCACTACTCTCTTGCACAGTCGCCAGAATAGATTTAGAAATTATTTAAACAGAACATTAATAGATAGTAATGCTTTAATAGCCTTAGTAATTTGAAAATATGTATGGCAACGAATGTATTAACTCTTAATATTAAACTGCAAATATATGTGTTGTATTATTTCTATGAACAATGTTTTATTTTTTCTGTATTAAAATTTACAGCATGTAAGTATATAGTAATTATTTCCTTAATTTTTTACTTATAAAACTTAAAAGTCAAAGATTTTGCGGGAAACAGACGCTTCAAGTACAGATTAATGTACATCCTGTTTAATTAAAGAAGTTTCGAGATATTGTTAAACTCCGATCAATTGAAGGGCTTGGGGCAACAAGGCTACATGCCACAAATTCAAAAATACCGCCATATTGAAATAGCAAACTGATACATATGGTATCTACTGACAGAATAAATCTTAAGGAATTTAACCGTTAGATGGCTTTACTATACCAATGTGTTCTTATTCACCAGAAAGTTATATTGAAATATTTTGTGCAACAAGGTTACAAGCCACATCATTGCTGCCGGAGGTGAACATGGTACTTAAAGAAAATAGGTCCTATGCTACAAAATAAATGGTGCAATAATACGTTCTACGTTTTATGTTAGTAAACAATCGTGTTTAAAGGGCTTTGTGGCTTATACCTTTATTGCCCCAAAACTAATATTTCCATTTTTGTTGAAGGATACGGTTGAAGAAGCAAACATTATGTTGTCACCTAGAGGAGCCTTGCCAACTCCAGAGAAAGCGACTCCCTCAAGATGGAACTAATTTACAAAGAAGACAAAGAATTAAACGGAAGATAAAAAGAAACCTAGGTCACAGCTACGTCAATAAGAAAAAGAAAGAAACACCAAATACTATAGGCGATTCAAATTAACTTTTCCCGCGCGCACACAATCAGCTGTTTTAGGTGAAACACAGTCTCACTCGCCAGCAGGTTGTAAATAAATCGTTGCGCGGTGTAGTGATTTAGTGAATTTGTGTATTTTTTGTTCTTGTTCGATTT
>JABXWE010051118.1:0-11639 GCA_014611495.1 Limonius californicus | reverse complement strand
TCTCCCCCCCCCCACCCTCTAACCCCTTATTCTATTTTCTCTCTAACCTATTTCGCTCCTATCTTCTCGTTTTAATAGTACTTATCTTCCCCCAACACATCTTTTTCCGCTTCTTTCTCTAATTTATTTTCCTACATCCACACTTACTCATCTTGTCACCTATTCCTTCGTTGTATCTAACTTCTCCTGCAGGTTCTTCTTCGCCCCCCCTCCTACTTTCTTCTTCTGTTCTTTCTTTAACCCATTTCACTCCTATTTTCTCGTGTTAGTAATACTTATCTAACCCCAACACATCTTCCCCCGCTTCTTTCTCTAATTCATTTTCCTACATTTACTCCTACTCATCTTATCACGTATTCCTTCGTCGTATGTAACTTCTCCTACAAGTTTTTCTTCTTCCCCCCCCCCCACCTTCTACTTTCTTATTCTATTTTTTTTCTAACCCATTTTGCTCCTGACTTCTCGTGTTACTAATACTTATCTACCCCCAACGCATTTTTTTCCGCTTCTTTCTCTGATTTATTCTCCTACATTTACTCTTACTCATCTCATCACCTATTCCTTCGTCGCATCTAACGTCTCCTACCTGTTCTTGTTGTGTCAATCATTTTTGCTTTTTCTGTCCCTCATTTGCCTCCCGGTCGCTCTTTTAAGATATAAAGCCTATTACACCGTTCCCATTTCTCTTCTCTTCCTTATTGCCATAGTAGACCTATCTCCTTTCCACCTTATCAGCTTTCTCGTTCTCTATCTCATCCTAAAATTACAAATCATTTCCATGTTGCTTCTGTAACTCATTGCTCTGCCATACTACTTATCTAATATTTTTCTGTTCATATTCTTCCGCCTTCTATTTTATCGTTGTACTCCTTCGTCCTCCTGTTTCTTCTCATTCGTTTTCTTAAATACTACACTGTTTCGATTTATTTTCTCCTCCAGCTTTTAGCTCACCATTCCCATATTTTAGTTCTTTGCTCTTGATTTTTCATTCTCCTTTCTATCCTTAGACTGTAATACCGTTTCCATTTCTTTTCTCAAACGCATTGCCCTGCTCTACTGTCCGTCTGAATTCATTTCCTTCTCCGACTCATCAGCTTCTTCAGTCTCTTTCTCATCCTGAAGTTACACAGTATTTCCCTTTTACTTCTGTAACTCATTTCTCTACTGTTCTGCTTATATACTCTTTTTTTGTTCATATTCCTCCACCTGCTATTTCATTAGTTTTCTTAAACTAACATACTACTCTTTCGATTTTGTTTCTCCTCCAACGTTTACCTTCTTATTCTCATATTCTAGTTCTACCTTATCTTTACGCTAATATTTCATGGAATTGTTCGTTTTGATTTCTTTCCATTTCTTGATTGTTTTCTATTTCTTTTTTCAAACGCAATGCTCTGCTCTACTGCCTTTTTGAATTCAACTACTTCTAGCCTTCATCAATTTTTCTGCTGTCATTCTTATGCTTAAGTTGTAAATCATTTCCGTTTCCTTTCTTTAACTCATTTTCGTCGCCTGCCGTTCCATCCTTTTCGTCGTTTTCTTTATTCCATATACTTTGCTTCTTTTTTCTTCCTACTGTTTATTTACCTCTTCCTTCTCGTTATTTTCCTTAAATAACTAACAGCATAATTCTATTCGAGTTTACTTCTCTAGTTCATTTGGTCTCCTTGATAATTCTTCTTCTTCATTTTCCGTATAGACTTTTGGTTTTCTTAAATTTCTCCTATTCTTCGTTGTTTAGCTCTCTAACCCGCTCTGCGTGTTTTTCTTTTCCAAAGCATTCCACTCCATTGTTTCTCTCTTTTTTCTTCGTACCATACAGGTTCCCCAATTTTCTAACCTTGTGCATTTTGTTCCTATCAAACTTGTGGTTTCTTACCTGCTAAGTATACTAATTTAATATTTTGCTTATTTTGCTCTTTTCTGCATCAAATTTCTTCTTATTCCTGTATTCTTTTGTTTGCCTTCTCCTACGCTTCTCACTATGTTTCATTCTCTTGTTCTTCGTGGTCTTGCTGTTATTCATTCTATTTACGGGTTTTTCATTATCCTCTGCCTATTATGTGTTTTTCTACCTATTTTGACTGTTATTGTGTTAACCGTAATATTTTTCTTTCATGCCACTAGAATTGTATTCTTGGTTTTCAATTTGATGTACCACAAAAATTTTACACATTTTGTCACCGGTTGACTTGCACTTGTTTGATAATTTACAAAAATATGGAATCATGACGTTATCGAGAAGCGGAGCAGTTGCGTTCATTCAGCTGGCTGTCTGTGTGTTTATTAGTTATAACAAACTTATATTTGTGTTAGGCCGGATTTTCTGGTTATTTAGGCAGTAGTAAATCATATAATATCCAAACAACAGTTTTAGAATGAATGCCCTTATGCTACTTATAGGGGCTTGCAAGAATTGCTGATATTTGATTTCATTTAATATGTAAAGGTATCCGTGGATTGTGTTCCAATAATATAACTATGCACTGTTCATTGACATGTTTACTAAATCCATCTAAACTCTACAAGTTGCTGGAAATTTTAACAGATTCCTTCATTTTACGATGTTGGCAATTTTTTCCTTATTCGGGGCACTATCAGTTGAAAATTACCCCCATTGGTTTCCTAATCGCTGGGACATTCCATGACCTGTAGATTTCGCAAGGTCATACTCTGGAAATGTTCGAAAATATAATTTGTTTTAGAACCGTATTGCAATGGTCGCTTGGGCTTATTGCGAATTGTCGGTTTAGGTTTCTAAATTGCAAAAATAGCTTAACAATGACATCAAAGTTGTTACAAAAACTACTATTACAGCAAATATTTAAAAAAAGTTGAGTCAAATGGAGAGATACAGAGTTAATATGTGGATAGATAACGTTTTAGGTCTTAGTACACGAAATATGGATTAAAAATGTAAATAAAAGACACATAACAAATTCTAAATGTTTGAAATTTATGCATTGAATAAATAACGAATATATATGCTGTTGTACTACTTATTTCAGAAATCTAAAAGAGCGGTTTTGGATTTTACAATAGGAAAACTAATTTAAATCGCGCCTTAAAATGGAAATGCAGCTTCTAATGGATATTCATATTTCGGGCAGCTAGGAATGCTATTCTCCCACAGATTTTCTTATATGAAAATGCACCTTTAATTTTTTTTCTAGTAAACCTCAAACAATTTCTTTTGGTTTCTTTCACTAATGTTTTCTTTCGAGCAACCAGATGTTGACGAGTATTTATAATCATCTTTTTTCTTTAGTACTTAGAACTGCGTTTACATAATCTTCTTACAATTGGTTCTTTGTATTTTCTACATATTTCTTGAACTTGATTATATGGAAATTACTTTCAAGCATTTATTTATGTTTAATGCGTATTTATATGCTTGGCATTCATTTTGGAATGCTTCTAAGCTCTGCATTACAATATGGAGGAAATGCGCTCATCCTTGAGGAAATCGTTTTATTCCTCGTCTGTTGTGTTTCGTTAGTAGCAACGCCCGTTCCGAAGCTCCTTATGCATATTTTAAACCATGTAGAATGTTGCGAAGTAGGTCAGAGAAAAGGAGAATACCTAGTGTTGATTAATTCGGCAATTTGCGGGGTACGAGCCCTTGACGCGGTATAAGGCCCAAATCAGCACCTTTGTTAAAGGAAATGGGGATCGAAACATTTTAAAACGCGAAAATAAATAGGAAAACATTATCGTATATCCGAACGAGAAGCTATTTCGTATAAACATTTGTTTGTTGTTTGTATTTTTCTCCGCGGTACAGTTAGTCCTCTTCCATCCCGGCCTAGTGCGTTTATGGGCGTATTTTGTGTTCTGCTTGTAAATTTTATGAATATGGACTTTATGGCGTATCATTCTTCCACTCCGAGTCAGCAAAACGCATTTTCTAATGTTCATTGGATTTCGACACGAAAACCGCTTTTTATTCCCCTTTTTGCGCCGCAACGAAATTTCTTTTGTAGAACAGACTCCAATTTATAAAGGTTCTGGAAAATTCCAAATACATACAGTGGGCCAATATTACTACTCCGCCTTGCTTAACTAACTTTTGTAACTGAAAATACAAAACCACTGATGATTAAAGTAATACACTATAGATCTTTTACTGCTTCTAGTTGTGTTTTGAATATCGTAAAGTCTGGTGACCGTGGTGGCTATTGCAACGGTCTCTAACAGAGGCACTTACATTCAGGTTTATTATAGTGAGCCCTATCTCATTATTTTAAGTTAAGCCCCCAGCAGTTTAACTTAAAACATTCTCATTTCGTAGATGTTAAATGTCTGTACTCCGAAGTAAAGAGGGCTGTAATGACCTTCTCTTGAGTTTCAGTAATAGGCCTCAACAAAAACCTAGAAGATACGTAAATACTAAAAATAAAGCTATCTATGTATGTATGTGTTATCCAACGATCTCTAATGCTGGTAGAAGCTTGAATGAATGGGCGTTAAAACTTAAAAGAATCAGCGAATAGAATTATTAAGACATCAAACATGAACGTTTTATCTATATTTAATAGATTCAAAATCTTTGGTTATCTGAATATTTGAAATCTTCAAATACATTTTTGAATAGAAGTCCTTTTCCCATTGTTGGGAGGATCTTTTCCGGGGATCTTCCAAGTGGGACTTTTACTTGGAGTCCCTTTTTTCTATGATCTTGTGTCTAGAAATCTTTTTGTTAGATAATATTTGATTTGAGAATCTTTTTTCCTCAGAAAATTATACCCTTGGGGTTTCCCGATGAATTTTTAACATAATTTTTTCAAGGATATTTGATCGATATTTTTCAACCTTTTCTTAAATGCTTTATGATTTTTTTAGAAGTGTGTGTCGTGAGAATCTCTTCAAATGTGAAAATTTTATCTGTGGGTCGTTTTCAATTGAGTCTCTCTTTATCAAGGGCTCTTGTATCTACCAGAATTTTTCCAGCCTGCTTTTATTCAAGGTTCCTTTTGTACAGATTTTTATACCTTACTTTTGCCAAGGGCATTTAACTTCCGCAATATTCTTCCTAGCGGAAATTACATGCCAGTCTCCTTAGATCTTTTTTCTAGGTATCTTTTCTATGGAATATTTTATCTGGAGTCTTTTCTGCTATGGGATATCTACTTATCGATTGAACTTTTTCCCAAGATGATTGGTATTTTAAAGTTTTTCTGCAGGTTTGTTATCTGGAGGTTATTTTTAACGCGCCTTAAGATATTATTCGGGGAAGGGGGGTTATATGTGGATTTGCATTCGGGTATCTTTTTCATGACATATTTAATTTCGACTTCTTTTTTCTATCGGTTTTTGTATACAAGAGATTTTTGTAAGTGTTATCTATTCATCGATCTTTTTGCCAGGATGATTGATATTTGAAAGTTTTTTCTGCAAGATTTGTTGTCTGGAGGATATCTTTATGTGGGTTTTAAGATACTATTCGGGGAGGGAGGGTATCCGTGAATTTTTATACGGGTATCTTTTCATGGAGCTCTTTTTCTATAGTATCTATCTATCAATCCTTTTCCCGGATGAGCGGTACTGGAAAGTATTTTCGGTAGAGTTGATATCTACAGGTAATCCTTTTGTGTGCCTTAATAAACTATTAAAGGAAGGGTGGATTTTTATCCGCCTGCCTTGTTCATGGAATATTTTGTCTAAGGTTCTTTTATCTACTGTTTTTATCTATCAATCGATTTTTCCCCAGGACGATCCCTATTTAAACATATTTTTTTTATTTTGCAAAGCGGATATTTGGAGAATATTGCTTTGTTCGTCTTAAGAAACTACTCAGGGAAAAGGGTAATTCGTTGATTTTTCTGAGGTTCTAGTCATGGAATATTCTATCTGGATTCTTTTGTCTATGGACTTTTACATCCACAGGATGTTTCCAAGTATTGTTATCTACCTATCAATTTCTTTTTCAATATATATACTATTCGGGGAAAGGGGATTATCCGCGGGTTTTTAACCGGATATCTTTTTCATGAATTATTTTATCTAGATTTCTTTTTCTATAGGTTTTAGGTATCCACAAGTATTTTAATATATCCATCGATGTTTCTTCTACGATAATTGGTATTTAAAAGTACTTTCTGCAGGTTTGTTGTCTGAAAGTTACTTGTATGCGGGTCTAGGATACCATTCGGGGAAGGGGGTTTTAGTGAATCTTTATTCGGATATTTTTTTCATGAAATATTTTATATAGAGTTCTTTTTTCTACGGGGTTTTGTATCCATAACGTTTTTCCAAGTGTTTTTATCTATCTATCGATCTTTTTCCCACGATGAACGGCATTTGAAAGTCTTTTAATTTTAATTGAAATGGATTCTATTTCATCTAGAGTTCTTTTTGCTGTGGGTTTTTGGTATCCACAAGTATGTTGATATATCCATCGATGTTTCTTCTATGACGATCGGAGTATTAGAAAGTCCTTTCTGCAGATTTGTTGTCTGAAATTTATTTTTATGCGGGTCTAGGATACTATTCGGGGAAGGGGGTTTTAGTGAATCTTTATTCGAATATCTTTTTCATGAAATATTTTATATGGAGTTCTTTTTTCTACGGGGTTTTGTATCCATAACGTTTTTCCGAGTGTTTTTATCTATCTATCGATCTAATTCCCACAGCAAACGGCATTTGAAAGTCTTTCAGTTCAATTGAAAGGGATTCTATTTCTTGTAGAGTCCACAAAATATTTCTAACTGTTTCTATCCATTGTAATTTTTTCCGGTTGCTTGGTATTTGAAAGTCTTTTCTGCAGATTTCTTGTCTGGAGAATATTTTATGCGTGTCTTAAGATACTGTTTGGGGACGGGAGTTACCCATGGATTTCTATCCGCATATTTTCTTCAAGGCTTATTTGATCTAGAGTTCTTTTTTAGGGATTTTGGTAATCCACAGCTTTTTCAAGGTTTTTAATATATCCATCGATCTTTCTCTTAGAATGATCGGTATTTGAAAGTATTTGCTGAGGATTTACTGTCGGGAGTCTAAGATACTATTCAGGAAGAGGAGTATCAGCGACCTTTCATTCGGATATCTTTTTCATGAAATAATTTATCTAGGGTTCTTTTTTCTATGGATTTTTGTATCCGTCTATCCTTTTCTGCAGAGTTGGTATCTGTGGTTACTTTTTAGGTATTGCAAGAAACTATCAGGAAGGGGGTTTCCATGGGTTTTAATGGAATATTTTATGGGGTTCTTTGTATTTGTATCCATATGATCTTTTCAAGCATTTTTATTTCTGCATCCATCTTTTTCTTAGGACAATCGGTATTTGAAAGTCCTATTCACTGGAGTTGATATCTGGAGTTGATATCTGGAATTATTTTTTGCATATGGTAAAGCACTAATCAGAAAGGAAGGTTATCCGTACATTTTTCCTTTTTCAACGGGATATTAAATGCGGCCGTCCTTTTTTCGGGGGTTTTAAATTGGACTTCGTTTCCTACGGGTTATTGAATCTATGGAATTATTTTCCGGGTTCTTCTAGTGAAGTGTCTTTTTACTAAATGATTTTTTATCTTTCGTTTATGGCAATTTTAATTAGATACCATTTCTTGAGATTTAAAACCTTTTTCTCAAGATTTATTTTTATGTTACAACTTTTATCCACGAATATTATTCTCGCAGGTATTTCTACTCGTTATCTGTTATGCGGATTTTGCGGAAAGTTCTTTCTAGAGGTTTATACGAAATTCTTTTTACTTAAAAAATATTTTTTGGGAATTATTTTGCCTAGAATTTCAAACCGGATCTTTTTTAGTATATTACTGCCAGCGACTTTTTATTAAAGTAACTATATCAGATAATTGTAATAGAAAGTACTTTAAATAAGTTTTCTTCTAGAAACGATAAGATGTAAGATCAACTTATGGGAAAATATGGTATCATTATAAATAAGCTACACTTCAGAAATATTATGCTGTATCGACAGGATTAACTGCATGTGGTATATTAATCAGAGGTGGGATTCGATACCAAGCTAATACGAAATGCAGAACAGCTTGAGTTCCCTAAATCGCAGCGATATGATCTGATTTATTCACTGGTTCCTCTTACAATTCAGAATCTAAAGCTGCAACTCCTGCTTATACCGTGCTATTATTCATAAATAATTGATAGTGAGTCTAATACCCTTGACTGCGATCCAAGGATTATGCATGTAACCAGCTATTACCTTTACTAATTAATAATTATCTTTGGCGTCTTGATGTTATCAAAGGGATGCATAAATAGGCCCTGCTGTGCCTTAGTCGAAAACTTTGTTGCTGCTTGTGTGAATTAGATAGCAGGCTTAAATTAGGTTTAATTCTGAATCGCTTTCCGGCGAAGCTCGATTTTTCACTAACGACTGCATTATTTTCTTGAAAACCGAACCGGTAAAACGCGCCCTTATTGGCAATACGGAATTTAAAGCGGCGGCAATCTGATACCCGTTATTTTCCTCCGCAAACACGATCTTTGTTACACCGCCGCAAATGAAGGTAACGCCGAATAAGTATGGATTACTAATGTAACGCCGGCGAAATAACTTTGTACATCTTCTAAACCGATTATACAGTCGGAGAGGGAAAGTTCATAATTCGAGGAAAGCCGGAAATCAATAGCACTGCCAGAAACCAACTTCTATTAATTCTTTCTGACTAATTATTTATTTACGGCATAAACTGATTTTCCGGTGAATTAATAACTGCGAGGGGATAGTTTCCCCGAACAGCCAATTATTTATGGCATCTTACCTTAAAGGGAATAAATGATCAAAGTTGTGCCAAGCAATGATCAGCGGGCTCGAGTATTATTTATGGGGAAGACAACAGATGCACCCAACGGCAGCAATTTGTTCTAATAGTAATCATAATGGGATAAAATATTCACTCAAACTGCTACGGCAAAACTAGCGGACATAAATTTCAACAACTATTAGCATTAATATTTTATCAGTACGTCATAAAACACGATAGGTGGGCGGATATTCTAGATGAAATTTGAAAGGCTGAATAATAATTTTTTTGATTATCATAAAATAAAAGAAACGAAAATATTATACATGTAATTCCAGATATTTAAGTTACCTCGGAAAAAATCAAGGAAGATGGAATATATTCTATTAAAATTCTACGAGGCTTGTTCAACTGAAACCCATCTTTGATCAACTTAGCCTTGAAAACAAATGCAATCATTCAAATGACATTTGTTAATGTTAGTAGTGTTTGTAGGCAACACATTAATAAGTCTCTGGCGTTTGAATTCGATTCCGACTTTTAAAACTTCGATTTTGAAATGGCGTTTTTGTTCAAAATCCGTCCAAGTTTAATCAGCGTGCGGTCCTACAAATTTATGTGCTGAGGGTGTGCAGCCATTGCAGATTCATACGCGAATGCAAGCAGTGTATGGCAACGCATGTATTGCGTACCCAACTGTGAAGATATGGTGCCGAAAATTTAAGCATGGAAAAGGGGGGACTATGGATGAGCCGCCGCCAGGTGTACGATGTACTGCATTAACAGAACTCAATATGGCATGTGGCCTTAGAGAAAATCGTCGAATTCCAATTAGAGAAATTTCAACAATTGTTGATGCTAGTGTAGGATCTGTCTACAATATTGTTCGTAATCTGGGTTACAGCAAAGTTTGTTCGCAATTGATTCCTCGTCTCTGGTCTAATGAACAAAAATGCTTAAGAATGGGCTTATCTCTGCAACACCTCACAGACTATAGGCAAAATGGTGATGCTTTCGTCTGTCAACAGTTGCTTGTGACGAAACTTGGTGCCATTACTACGAGCCATCCAGTAAGTTATCGTCGATGCAGTGGAAACATTCAAGTTCACCACCACCGAAGAAGTTTAAAGCACAACCTTCTGCAGGCAAGGTGATGTTAACATTCTTTTTCGGCCATGAAAGACCCTTGTTGATAGAGTTTAAGCAAGCTGGGGTAAATGTCAATGCAAATCTGTACCATGAAACTTTGAAAAAGCTTGATCAAGCAATAAGTCGGAAACGTCTAGAAAAACTTACGCGTGGGGTTATTTTGCTGCAAGACAATGCTAGGCCTCATGTTACTAATGTGGTAAAAGAAAATCTTTGACGAAAGAAATGGAGTGTTTTAGAGCATCCACCCTATAGCCCGGATCTATTGCCTTGCGATTTCCATATTTTTGGACCGCTGAATAAGGCGTTAAAAGGTCGGCATTTTGAGTCTGACGCAGATTTGATGCAAAATTACTGGCAAATAAAGAAGACATTAATTTGAAAAACACAAATGCTCTACAAGGGGTTTTTCTAAGGAGTTGGTGATGTTTCCACCCCCAAACTTTTATGGGTCAATTTTAATTAACAATTACAAATTAAAAAAAACATATAAAAATTTAAATCATTAAACAATCATAACAATTGTTCAAAATGACCAACGCTGGTATTTAAACATGCCGTTAATCTTCTGGTTAAAGTTTGACGCATTCTCTAAAAAATCCTTAATGTATTACTTATCATATTACAATGATGTGTTGATGTGCTGTTATAAAATATTTAAGTCATCTACAAGACTTGAAGTAGCCCCATAAGAAGCCAAGGGATTTAAGTCTGGCGATCTAGGTGGCTCCTCCTCGCCCAACCCACTCTTACTGAAAAACGTTATTCAAATGATTTCTTACTATCATTGGAAAGGGGCTGGAGCACCATCGTGCATAAACCACATATACTGCTTGATATTTAAAAGGATGCCTTCTAGCAGAAACGGTAAGTCCTGTTGTAGAAACTCCAGCAAAATTTCACTATTCCGTCATAGTGCAAGTGTAAGAGATCCCGACAATACATTACCAACAATACCTGCCCATATATTAAGAGCAATGTACTTTTGTTTGATGGTATTTGGATATTCTTCAAACCAAACACGACTATTATGAAAATTTAAATACCGGCCCTATTAAATCGTGCTTCGTCTGTAAACACCGCCAAACTATAAAAGTCTGAGGTATTTACGTGACGTCACAAGAACTAACGACAAAACTCTTGCAGGATAATCATCACGGTTCAGGTCTGCACGCCTGGGAGAAGGTATGGGTGTAACTGACGGTAATGCAGTATGCGCCATGTGTCAAATAAGAAACATCTACTCTTCTGGCTACCTGCCTGGTACTACATTCAAGTTCATCTTCGATTGAATTTGCAGTAAATTTCTCCACTTTTGGTGACCTTGATATCGTTTCAGAGCACGGTGTAAATCGATTCGGAAAAGTTTTATGGTATAGCCTTCTTTTACCATAGCTATTCAAGACAAACAATTTTTTAAAGACTTTTAGGCTTATATGTCTATAGGAGTACATATTGCGATCTGCATTTATATAGGCTTTTTGGTTTATTTTGGTAAGTTCTACCATGCCCTTAAAGTTACAGAACATTATCCTTAAACATCATGTATACAGGGCTAAACTGCCAAACTCCAGAAGCCTCTTCTATACATTACTATATACATATAAATACAAAACACAATAAGTGGACGCGACTGCCTCCCTGGACTTTCCCATACTGGAAACTGTTCATATCATCTTTATTCAACAGTAGAGTTATTTTCCTCAAAACGGTTGTTCAAGTGCTATCCTAAAACCTTGCCTCGTAACGAACAGACTTACA
>JABXWE010051115.1:0-10323 GCA_014611495.1 Limonius californicus | reverse complement strand
AAATACTCTTAAACTTCCTCAATAGAAAAAATAGTATAAAGAACACGTTTCATAAGACCACTTGTCGCACTCGTCCGTTGAAAAACTCGACGCTTCGCGTCTCGTTTTTCAAACTTGCACTCGTGCGTTAAGAAAAGGCCTTCTGAAACTAGTTCTTTAATATACTATTTAACTATCGTACATTAATAACTCACAATTTACATTTAAAATTTGCGTAGGTTAATTATTTCATTAATTGATTACAGCAAAAGTCATTACAATTAAATATTACAATACTGTGAATTTGAAGATGTTACCAGTGGAACATAACAGTTTCATATTAGAATCTTATTTTCATAATGGTACAAAGAATGGAAATGATGAATAGCAAATATTCATTTCAAACCGTTTTACAGAATTTTAACAGCGTTATCCGAATGAGGCTGCGAACTTCACTTATAACAATTTCTATCAAACTGCCAAGATGATTGTGAATAATTTTAGAGAGAGTGGAAGCGTTGAAACGAGAAAGGGATCAGGAATACCAGTGAAAAGAACTGCAGAAGTTATTGATAGTGTTAGGAATGTAATGGAAACAACTCCATCTAAGCCGATCAGAAAACTAAGCCAAGAAATTGATTTGTCATACGGTACTTGCCGAACAATTAAAAAAATTAAAAAAAGACTTGAGCATGTTTCCATACAAAATGCAAATGGTTGATCAATTTTTACCGCATGATTTCCACCCTGCAACAAATTCTTATCATTGGGTCTTAGACACCATAAATAATAATTACATATTGGATCTTACTTGATTCTTCGATGAAGGCTGGTTTCACCTCAACGGGTATCTTAATAGTCAAAATATTGAAATATGTGCAACAGATAATCCGCATATGTTTGAGGATACACCGTTACTTCCACAAAAAATCGATTTATGGGTAGCTGTTTCAAGAAGACGAATATTGTATAAGTTTTTGCAGAAAATATAACTGCCGATTATTATCTTCAGAATACCTGAACCCTCTTCGTCAATGAACTTTATGATGATGAAATTAGAAATGGTGAGTTCCAGTAGGACAATGCCACAGCACATACTTCTAATCGTGTCACACAATTTTTACAGGAATTTTTTGACGATCGGCTAATTAGTAGACATTTGTTTCCACCAACGTCACCAGATCTTACAGATCCAGACTTCTTTCTATTCCTTGATCTTAAAAACAGTATTTTTGAAAGTTTTCAGTAACTTTGAATATAGCTAACTAAAAGTATAAACAAAAACCGGCAATATTAAGTGTTAATTATAAATTTCTATTAAATAATAAAATAAATAATCTTTTAAAGTTTGAAATGTAAACTGTCAATTATTAATGTACGACAGTTATTTATAATGTTTACATCTTTATAATTACAGATTAATCTAAGACAAGACGTTAAAATTCCAAGGGTGTCTTTGACTTGGATTTTTATTGCTCTCGCGGTACTAGATATTATTAAATTAGATGTTTACTAATAGGAGTCCGTTGGCGCTGGGAATGAGACTACAACCTATTAGGAGGTCTGATACTATTTGCAAAATTGGCTATTCAGTATGTGAGATGACCACACGGCTCGCTAGGCAGGTACACCACATCACCAGCACATACATAGCGAAAGTAAATTGTACTTTAAAGCGGCTTCTTGAGGTGAGAAACGGTCGCACGATACCGACACTCTCCTTCCATAAATACATAACCATGGTAAGACCCATCATCACGTATGCAGCGCTTATCTGGTGGAAAGGCGCAGATACACAAAGACTGGGAACAATCCTCAATCGAGTGCAGCGTTTGGCCTGTGTGGGCATTACGAGTGCACTAAGAACAACACCAACAGCTGCTCTCGAGGCGCTAATAGGGCTCCCAGCACTGCCAATGGTAGTGAAGTCGGAGGCACTGCTAGCGGCCTGGAGAGTAAAGCAACTAAACTTATGGAAGGACGTGGGCTATAACATGGGGCATTGCGGGATACTATCCAGTGCACCAGAGATCTGCTGCATGGGGGTAAACCGCATGGTACCAAGGTATACGTTCGACAGAAACTTCGAAATCAACATTCCCACCAAAGAGGAATGGGCAGAAAATTCCCAGGATCTACTTGCCAACACGGGACTAATCTGGTTTACAGATGGATCCAAAATGGCAGGCGGAACTGGCGCAGACATATTTGGACAGTCCCCAAGAGTAACTATCTACACCATTGGGGACTCATACGTCAGTGTTTCAGGCGGAGGTAGTAGCTATCTCCGAATGCGCTGATGAATGTACTCGTAGGGCATACCAAAATTTACCCATCACGATATACTCAGACAGCCAAGCGGCTCTTAAATCGCTCAGCAATCCTAAGAAAACCTCGCGGCTGGTATTAGAATGCTGGGAAAAACTACAGGCGATGGTGCAGCGTAACGTCAGATTGACGCTCTGTTGGATACCGGGACACAGTGGGTTTGAGGGTAACGAACACGCTGATCGGCTGGCCCGGATCGGCTCCTTGGAGCACCTCTGGGGACCCGAACCAGCAGTGGATGTACCTCAAAGCTCGATTAAGGCCACTATACAGGACAGACTGAGACATCAGCATGTCCGAAGGTGGAAACAACAACCGTTTAGGCAAGCGAGACTTCTTATAGAAGGACCAGCCCAAAAGCAAACAAACTTCCTACTAAATCTGGGGAGGAAAGACATCAAGGCCATAGTAGGCCTCTTAACAGGCCATGGCCATCTAAACAAACACCTAACCACATTGGGAATCAGAAACGATGCCCTCTGTCGGAAGTGTAAAACAGAAGAAGAAACCTCTATTCATGTACTCTGTCGGTGTGCAGCGCTTGCCACTCTCAGATTCAGGGTCTTTGGGGTCTGGTTTCCAGAACCTGAGGACATTCGAAGAGCCCCACTGAGACAGATCCAAGCCTTCATCAAAAGGTCGGATCTGCTCTAATGAGGGACGCAACAGACAGGATGCACAATGGACCAAAAGGTCTGAGTGCTGCACATCTGGGCCCTGTCAATTTAGAAATAGAATAGAAATAGAAATATAGATACTCCCTACCGGAGGGACGGGTTAACCCTCCACGAGCTGCGTAAATTTGTCGATCTTGGTTGGATTACGGACAAATCGCAAACAGGAGATAGCTCGGGTTCGAGCTGAATCCATATCATCAGTTTGTTTCAAAATAAGTGTCCCAAGCAAAGAGTGTGGCCAAGCTCCTCATCCGGCGGCCCTGACCTTGCCGCACGAAACAACTCCTACAACTTACAAGGAAAAATATAAGAATCATTATAGGCTTTATAATTGGTCACGCCCAATTTAAAAACACCTACACACCTTGGGGTTAGTCGAAGATCCCAGATGTAGGTTTTGTGAAAGACAGGCAGAGGCTTCCATACATTCTTTTACCTAATGTCCAGGACTGATGATCCTTAGACACAATTACTTAAGCGCACAGCTCAATATTTAATCAAGTATACAGTACTATCGCTGAGCCCATTATTACACTTACACCACACTTAAGTTCACACAGTACACTTACTAAGCACACAGCTCTAACAATTAGATAAAAAGACTAAATTAGGTGCACAGAGATATAAATTCTACTTCCAAGTATATAGCAAAATTACAAAGCACGCCGTTGAATATTCGGTTAGATGAACCATCACCTTCGTAAAACAATACTTCGCACACAACCTCTCAATTTTTTCTTTCCTCTTCGGCTGTCTAATTGCAACTAAGTTTATGGGGAAGGCACTATTACCTTTTACTCAATGCGATAAAATATGTAGTCTGCAAACCTTCATCTACAATCCAGTACTAAGATTATAACCTCACTACGCCAAGGTTCGTAAAGTAAAGTAAATAGGGCTACAGTTACATTTATTTAGGAGCCTTGCACTACGCAACATCAACGCCCGCTTAAAAATCAAGCATGCTAATACATTTTCACCCATACATTAACTCAATCATATCCATCAGTGTAAAATATTTAAATACGTATTATAAGAACAAATTAGTCACCTATATTTATCAGTCGCAATATGCGATTCATTCTTAGTTGTTTTCGCTTCCTTAGTTATACTAAACGTGGTGGCTGAACAGAAGGTATTATTTTTAAGTTCAAATTTTTTGCTGTAGATCAAATAACAGTTACCAAGAGATTAGCATACTTCTGTCGATGGTGTAATTAACTTAGAAATTTAAAGGTTACGTAATTTTCAATTAACAACTAAATACCAAAAGTTTTACTCGCTAATTTTACATGCATTTATTTTGACTAATTAAAAACAAAAATTATTTTGAAATATTGTTAAACTCTCTTCAGTTTGAATTGCCACAAAAGTATGCACCAGATAAATATTATACTTTATTTGGAAGTAGTAACAAACCCCCGAGTGCAAAGTGAAATTTTTTTAAAATATGAATATCGTGCACGATTTATATTCGATACAAAGACTGTCCCTTAACGTGAAATAAAGGCATAGAGGTAAGGAACTGTAACACAGCGTTGTAGCAATCAAATTTATTAAACACATTTTTGTTTATTAATTTTTTGGATACGTATAAAAATGTCAATTTAATACTTCCAATGCCGATAAGGTGGCGCTAACGTTTCGCCCCGGTTGCTTATAGGGGACGAGTACGCTTCAAAAGTTATACCCTGGGTGAGCTCTTGAGTTACCCAAAATTCAATTACAAGTGCTTGGAAAAATAAATTTATTAAAGGTTAATCAAATGTATGTACAGAATATATTTAAAATAAATATGTTTCTAATTTTAATTAATGTAAAAATAAAAATTAATCCTGGACATGCCACTGGTTTTTTGGCCGGATGCCGCTCTCCCCGTACAGCGGGCCGGCTCGTTTGTGCAGTAGGTGTTATTGCCTTGCGGTTTCCAAAATGTCCGCTGGATCTGTCGAACCTAATTTTTAACATAAACAAACGAATTAGTTATGCTTTGTTTTCGCAAAGAATGAGACTTCCTTGCAATCGGACAAACGGAGTTTGTGATTCGGGACTCGGGAAAGTGTTGTGTAAACTTTTAAGGTTATAATTACACGTGCAATGTGAGAAAATTTTCTTGCTTTAAACAAAGTGCAATCTGAGTAAAAACTGTAACAAATCCGGTTGCGTAGGTACACCTGTGTTTCGTCGACAGTTGACAGCCCCAGAATCAACAATCTGTATGTATTCAGTTTCAACTTTAACGGTACCAAATATTCAAACAGAATCTTTTACTTTTATCAGGTTTCCTGGAATTTCCTACAAACCAAACTACGCGATTCTAAAAGTGCAGTTGTTTTATATAGAATTCAACCTAGCTTTGCTGGGTAAAATTTGACCAGGACAGGATTCTGAATCGTTCTTGATTGTGACAAGAGTATAAACATGTAAAAATCCAATTTTACAGTGAATATACCGGGTACACGGAAAATGCAATCTACACGTATTACGACAAACCTTGTACAGGGTGTTCAACTAGCGAACAGCAGAAATTATGAATTCTTGTTGACTTCGTTGATTCAGACACCAACCCAACAAGCATTAATAATTCCAAACAGAAACTTATAGCGATGGTAATCGATTCAAACACCGGCACACCAACGATAAAAATGTCTGTGACAGAGACAGGGCACTCAAATGAACGAGCAAAGCAGATTAAATATTTATACTTTCCAACCTTACTTTCAAAACGTGCTAGAAATCAAACGACTTAGAACGGCGGTATTAAGTGGGTCACCTAGCTTCGGAATCTGTAACTGGAAACGAAAAATTATTAAATTTGTTAATGCCACAACGGCGAAAACCTGGAAAATATTTAATTCACTTTCGGATAAGTATACGGAATTAGTAAACGGATTTTACTACAACGGTTAATTTCAGGATCGGATTTTCAACACTAGGATCTTCTAAGAATAATCTTAGAAGAAGGTCGAGGAATATTTCTGACTTAGGATTAAATCAAAAGCCAGGAAATAAAGTTAGTTTGAAATGGCCGCGCTGGTGGTTTTATACTGGCCATTTTAGTTTTCAGACATGCGCGCAACCCCACTCTTGTCTGGAGGGGCCGCATGTGATGGAAGATTTCCGGTTCACGGCTGCCGGCAGATGCTTGTTGACGCCATTTTTATCTCAAAAGGTTGAACCCTCGTGTAATTGGTAATTAACACCAAATAATCACTTGTCACCATTTTGACCCGTTACAATAATAGAATGTAACGGTCTATCTCTAGCTACGATTTTAGATTACATCATTTGTATTTATTCAAATTTTCTGACACGTTTTTACTAGAATGTTCACCACTTGAACTTTAGGAAATGCTTTTAAAATAACTTCGAAAAATTAAAAACTTCTATAACAACTTTTATTCGCACAATTTTCCAAAATCAATACAAAATTACAAATTTTAATGAATGCCGCGTAGCGCATGCTTTCACTTCGGTAGTCAATGGACAGCTGAATTGCAAACATAGCATAATTTTTCGCCGGTTGTCATGACAACGAACAGAGATACTAAAGGCACGATTCCAGCACAAACATCTGACGTATTTCTTAATTACAACAACCAATCAGCAAGCAGATCAACTTTGACGCAATCTAAATTTCATTTCTTTATGCTTAATGAAATAAAAAATATAACATTATTTTCCTATGCGAAAAACGCCCATTTAGACATCTCACATGACTATATTCTTTTAACTCCTTAAATAACAAACGTGTACGTTTACCAATATTACATATTTTTGTTTAGTTTTTCACTAAATTTCCGCTGTTTGATGTTAGTTTCGAATTGTGTGGCCGATTGGTTTAGCTGTAGTCGTCAGTGTAGTGACTCTTGAAAGAATGACCGCTCACTTGCTCGTCACTGTTTGCTCTCCTGCCGTTTGCTCGCCGGTCTCTTTGCTCGACAACTATTTGCTCGCCACGCCAATTGCTCGCCGAACAGATGCTCGACAAGCAATTGTTCTTAAAATGAAACATTATTTACAGCATTTGTATATGCTGTTGGTAATTCTCAAAACCTTACATTCCTATGGGGAATGTTGATAGTCAAAGTAGAATAATTATAATTGAATTCGTGTAGGATCATATATTTTTTTAATACGGTTACGAAGATGTGTATCTGATTTGTATGTAGTATATAGTTGTTAATTATTTTTAATGGCCTTCGCAAGACAATGTTAAAATTGCATTATTGATATAGGAACAGCATGTTAGGTTTTCAAAAATGTTAATAAACAGTTATCCACTCAGACCACTTCGCTGTAAAAGAAAATAATTTAATTTGTTATCACACTTAATAGCTAGGTTATGTACAAAACCTTTTTTTTTATAGTCAAAGTTTATAAAGAATAAACATCGATTATTTGCGCGCTGCTGATTATAGTACACAAATAAGTATCTAATATTTTTAATAAAAAACATTATTTTGAATCATGTTTTTGTGGAAATCTTTGTTAGTTTTATTTCACTTAATTTTGTTTGCGGTAATATAACCTTATATGATGCATTTTTAGCACATGTTACATCTTATTAATTAAAGCTAGAAAAATAAGTGCAGACCTCAGACAAAACTGGCACAAACATTTTTCTAGATTTTCGAAGTTTTTATCACAATAAAAAATTGCCCAAAACTCCTTTCGGTTTTAAAAAATTTCTTTAATAAAAATTTAAAAAAATATAACTTTTTTTTGAAAATTGATGAAACACCAATTCTATAATTGATTTACTCTAAAAAATATGTTTATTATTATTATAGTGTGGAGAGCCACCTAACAATAGGAAACACGTTATTTTCACACAAAAACATTTATAAGTATACGTATATAGGAGCCCGAAATACAAAAAAAATAATAGACTACATAGTTTTCAGCAGATACACACATCAAAAATAAAAGACATAACGAGCTAAAGAGAAGCAGAAATAGGGACTGACTACCTGTTACTTAGGAGTAAATGCAAATTTAAGTAACCAGAAAAGGAAACAATAAAGAAGACCTAAATAATACATATCAAGAAAATAAATAATAAAGTAAACCAAAAAAATATAGAAAGATGATAACAGAGATGTTATTACAAGAAACAGGAGAACAGGAAAATGTAAATGAGAAATGGAAAACATTAAAGAATATTATAATCGAAACCGCGACAGAAATTTTTGGTATAAGCAAAATAGATACTCATTTGAAACGAACAACGTGGTGGAACAAAGAAGTAAAGGAAGTAGTAAGAAGGAAGAAAAAGCATGGAATAAATATATGACGACCAGAAAAGACCAATATATAGTATTTTACACAAAACGCAAGAAATGAAGCAAGAAACATAGTAAGGGAATTAAAAAGGAAAACTTGGGAAGAATTCCGACTGGATATAGAAAGGTAGTACACGGAAAATCAAAAACAATTTTGGACAACAGTGAAAAGAATCAGAAGGAAGAGCACACCGCAAATAAGAAAGGAATATCAAAGACAGAAGCAATAGAAAGTATAAATTACGGAAACATGGAGGAAGTATTACGAAGAGAAATTTGTGAATGAGGAAATGGAAGAAATAAAGAGACTGGAAGAACAAGTGGCAGAAGACAGGAGGAGGAAGAAAGAACAACAGTTATAACAACAGAAGAAGTAGCAAACGACATAAAAACACTAAAGAATGGGAAATCAGCCGGAAAAGACAATGTTACCAATGAATTGATAGAACTAGGAGGAGAACAACTAACAACATGATGAATAAAAGTTATGCAAAGGGCATGAGACGAACAAGAAATTCCAAAAGAATGGGAACAAAATATTTTAATGCCACTTTATAGAATAGGAAGCACTAATGATTTCGAAAACTATAGAGCAATATGCCATCCATCCGCAACACTAAAACCGTATACTAAAATGCTTGAAAAAAAAAATCAGAGGGGTATTAAAAGAAGAACAAGTTGCTTTCAGACCGGGCAGGAGAACACAAGACAATAATCGAAAAATTTAGAAAAAGGCAAACAAATATGTACAGGGAATTTTTCTGTTTAGTATACATTGCCTATGTATACTTTTAAAAACAAGGCGTCCATTACGCCTATTATGTAGGCAACCAACTATACAGACAACTAAACCGTGCTGTGACCAAAACAATCAAATTAATTCAATGTTAAAAAATAAAATTAATCTTTATTTAGTGTCTTCTTGCGTTTTTTATACAACCATGTACAGTAAAGACGAAAAGGGGGAAATTCCAATGTGGTTCAGAATGGTAACAGCTTAAAAACTGCGAGAAACTTATTTTCACTAAAATATCCAGAAAGACCTATTTCTTGTATTCGAACCGTACAAACAATTGTTAGAAAATTAAAATCAGAGGGATGCGTAATAAATTCCCATAAACGTTTTACCGTTTTAACCGAAGAAATGAAATTAAATATTTTATGCTACGTTGAAGAAATCATAATTAATAGTTATTACAAAAAATAATAGTTAAAAAAGTTTGCGATAGCCGGAAATGGAACCCGGATCAACTGCTTGGAAGGCACCTATGCTGACCATTACACCACTTTGCCGCCGATGTGTTTTTGTTGTACAAAGGAAGTACAATATTCACGGGCCTTACAAAAACATCACCCTGTCGATTTTTGTATTTAACAAATAAGTCATCATTTGTTTCCTATATTCAGGGTGAAATACTTATTTAATATAAACACTGCTTCAACATAACTTTCATACTCAAATAATTCACAACTACCGTGACGTATATTTCTGTTTTTTAGTTGTCGGTATAGTTGGTTGCCTACAGAATAGGCGTAATTGACGCGTCCTTTTTAAAAGTATACATAGGCAATGTATACTAAACAAAAATCCCGGTATAGTGTTTATTGACATACAAGCTGCTTTCGATAACATCCCAAGGAAACAATTATGGAAAACGCTAGGAAAACTCAGGGTAAGCCCAAAACTAATCGGAACAATTAAGAGCCTATATAATAACGTAGAGGGCTATGTAAGAACAAACGGCGGAACGACGGCGACGGATAGTTTCCACATAAATAAAGGAGTGAAACAAGGAGATTGCCTGAGCCTTTTACTGTTTATCCTAGCTATGAATGAGGTCATGGAAAGATGTAACCAACGGTTAGCTAAAACGAAAGTGGGGAATAGACCATTACAACCGGTCTACAGGGTGTCCTTTAAATACCTTAAAAGCTTCAGGTAGCACTCTTCTGTAAGAAATACAGTCCTCTAAAACACTAACACGAACTTCCTATAGTGCTTAGTTTCCTCACACGAGACACTTAAAGAATATTATACTTGGCAACGTTGACGA
>JABXWE010051114.1:0-20610 GCA_014611495.1 Limonius californicus | reverse complement strand
CAATTTTCTTGAAGAGGAGCTGCCGATGCTATTGAAAGACGTCCTACTGCCATTAAGATTACAAATGTATTTCATGCACGATGGAGCTCCGCCTCATTTCAGTTTAGTTGCTCGAGAATATTTGAACACTGTGTACCCAAACCGTTGGATAGGTCGAGGAGGCATACAACCCTGGCCTACGCGATCTCCGGACTTAAATCCATTAGATTTTTTCCTTTGGGGTCACCTTAAACATTTGGTTTATACGAACCCGATTGAAACGCTCGAGGAATTAAGAAATCGTATAATAGCAGCTTGTCCAACAATTCGTCACACACCCGGAATTTTTGAACGTGTTCGCCAATCAATGCGTCGCAGATTAGAAGCCTGTATTGATGTTGGGGGTAGTCATTTTCAACAACTGTTATAACTTATTGTTGTTGTTGCTATTGTTGTTTACATGACATTATTGTCCTATTTTAATTGCATAATATTGACCCGGGGGTGGGTGCGGTAGCGCCTCCCGGTGCTCACAGTATACAGCAGCTTATCCTTTGATACAAGGAGCTGCCAGCCGTCGACGGAGCTGTTGTTCTTAGCTGTTTTTTCTTCGCTAAGGTGCAGTGACCTCCTCGCACGAGAGAAAAACCTGCCAACTGTATGTGTCGGTTTGAATGGGATTCCGGGTACTTATACCCGCTGAATACGGTAGTGGAAGGCTCCCACGCTCTGCAGTAGTGGTCTGCTATCGCAGAGCGGTCTTTTGCCCCCTATCCTGATCCGATGTCACAAAATTGTAGCCAAAACCGAAGCTACAGAAGTGGAGAAAAACCTTCTAAACCTTGCTTAAGTGGATGGTTATGACGGACTAGGCATGTTTTTGGCAAACGCTATATGGACGATGAGACAACATTGAAGTTTGAGCTGACGCTGCGGGGCGTAACATCGATCTACGAGAGGTGTCAAGCTTCCGCAGGTCCCCGGCCTGGCAAGCGCCTTGGCGGGTACCCTCGTCGTCGGAGGCGGGGGAGCCCTGAAGACTTACGTTTGTAAGGGACTGGAGCCCCCGGGGGTTGATTTTATCCCCCCACTGGGGCATATCCCTGATGCAGTGAGGGAACTCGGCGTCGGAGGTCCCGGCACCATGGGTACACCCCATCAGGGCAGCCCACCAAGGTCAGGGAGAAACACCACACATGTATGAATATTTAGAAAAAGAAGGAAACCCAAAAAAAAGAGAAGGAGGCCAAGAAACAAGTAAACAAGAATCTGGAAACGCTAATAAAGAAGAGGAAAGGGCGGAGTATGAAAAGCAACTGATGAGGAATTTTGAAAGGAGGAGGAGTATTGGAAGGTCACCTACAAGGGGGAAGCCTGGGGGTGCTGCTGGGATTGAGGTACAGAAGAATATACATTTAGCCCAGGACGAGTTAAATAACAGTGAAGGAACAAGCATACCTATGAGTCCAGAGCACACAGAAGGGAAGATGAGCGGTAACAATGCCGAAACTACGAGACCGAGCGTTAAGAGGAAGAAACTTAGTACACCAATAAAAACGGGCCAAAAAGGAGAGGACTATATGCAAGGAATACTTAGACAGCAAGAAATACTGAAAGAATTAGTGGCAAAAATTAAAAAAGAAATTAAGACACTCGGCACTCTAATAGACCAGACCAGCAACACTAAGAGCGAAATTAAAAACTCTACAAGTCGATTAAAGAGTTACTCAACAAGGATAGACTTTGCCAACGAACTGGTGGGTGAACTGGTTGGGGAGATAGCACGTGAAACTGAGACAGCTGGCGAAGACCAGGTGGGAAAGGTAACCGTAGAAATCGGCACGCAGACAGTGAGTAAACAGCAAGCGGAGAAGGAGGACTTAATAAGTAAGATTGAAGGCAAGCTAGAGAGACTTACTGATGAGGAAGAATTACGGGAAGTGATGCAGTTAAAATGGCCAGAGGAAATCTTCAAAAACTGTAATTTATACAAAGGGGAAATCCCGGAGGACAATGACAAGGATTTAATTATAATCGCGAACCCGGGAGAGGAAGGTGATAAGAAGCTGATTGCAAAACACACGGGCAACAATATTCAGCTAATGAAAGCTATAGAGCAGGGCTCGGTGACGTCAGGCAGGCTGACCTGTAGTGTAACGACTAATAGCATGTTAGATGAAAATGGTGTAATAGGCGGAAACTCCGAAAAGTACACCTATTTAATGGCGACTGAAGAAGGTGGATGGGTACAGAAGGATGTGCTAGAGAAAATTAAAAAAATTAGTGATACCGCAGGGAGAAAAGGAAGGAGGAACGAACTAGCATGCATAATTAGCGGAAGGATAGACGCGATAAAAGTCAGAAAGATATTGGAATATACGGGTAGGAAAGAAGGCCTACAAATAACAATATATGGGTACAACAGAGGCAACGATGGAATAAAAAATGACGGAATGTAAGAATTCTCCAAGCGGACAAACAAAATGGAAGAAACAATTATAGTCAAGCCCGTAACTGGTGTATCGTACGCCGAAGTTATCAGAAGCATGAAGGAGAGGGTAGATACGGCAGGAGTGGTAATCGATAGGATTAACAGGACCAAAGATGGAAGTGTCCAGGTGAAAATAAAAGGTAGAGAGGAAAGCAAGAGGCAAGAATTCAAAAAATCTATGGTGTCAGAGATGGCAAAAATGGCTGAAGTAAAGATAAGACAGAAGAAGAAAGCGATAATGCTACTGGACATAGATGAAAACACGGAGGAACAGGAAGTGCTAAAGGTAATAGGAATAGCACTACAAAACACTAGTAACCTGAAAGATGAGGTTCAGCTCAGGCTGGCCAAAAAAGCGAACGATGCAGGAGTTAAATACGCTTTTGCAACGCTCGAGGAAGGCATGGCCAATCGAATCCTAGGGAAAAAGAGGATTGGCGAAGGATGGAATAGGTGGAGAGTGAGGGAAGTTGATGAACCGCCAAAGTGTTACAACTGTAACAGAATAGGGCATATTGCCAAAGAATGTAGAACAAAAGATGCTAAGGATAAATGTTACAATTGTGGGGAGATTGGGCACAAAAGGTCAGAGTGTACACGGGAAGAAAGGTGCCACCTATGCAATGAAAACGGACACAAGGGGGATTCGATGAGGTGCCCAGAATATAAACGCCTAGTGCGGATGCAGCAGGAGAAACGACGGCGGATACAATCCACACAATAAAAATTTTACAAGTAAACATAGATAAGGGTAAAAGGGCAGCGGACCTACTAAGACAGAACTGTGCTGCGGGGGATATTGACTTGGCCCTCGTAGCAGAACCTAATAAATATATGACTAGGAACAACGCCAAGTGGATCCTGGACCGGAATGAGGATGCAGCATTTTACATACCGCAAAGTATAGTTGTAGATCAAATGGGAGCGGATGATGGATTCGTATGGATAACGATGGATAAACTGACGGTGATATCATGCTACATCTCACCGAATGTGGCAATGGAACGATTCGAGCAATTTCTAACGAACATAAGCCAAATTATTAGGACTGCCGAGGAAGTGATATTGGGAGGCGATTTTAATGCCAAAGCATATGCGTGGGGCTCGCCCGTCGAAGATCTGAGGGGGAATATCCTGGTTGAGTGGATAATACAACATGACCTCAATGTGCTGAATCAAGGTGACACTCCCACCTTCCGGAGAAACGACTCGAAGTCCTATATAGATGTAACCATGTGCTCTGAGAATATCCGCAGAAAAGTAGGGAAATGGCAAGTGGAAGATACGGAAAACTTAAGCATGCATAACAACATACTGTTCGAGATAGCAGACATAAATATACGACAGCAGAGGCGGCAAATGCATAAAAAGGGATGGGTGTACAAAGAAGAATTGCAAGAGATTTTGGTACATAATATCACCCTGGAGACAGAACACATAAATGACGAATATACCGCGGAGAAACTGATGGTAATCGTGGAAAGAGCGTGTAACAAGACCTTCCGAAGGAAAAGCGCGATAATAAATAGGAAGGCTACCCATTGGTGGAATGATGAAATAGCGGGACTACGACAAGAATGCCTGAGAGCCAAACGTGAGGTGACGAGAAAAAACAGAAGCCGACCCGTAGACGGACAACAGAGGATAGTACTGCACCAAAGGTACAAGGAAACTAGACGGTCCCTGAAGAAGGCCATAAGGACCGCCAAGAAAAGGGCCTGGAACGTACTCTGCGAGGAGGTGAACGAAGATACATGGGGCACAGGTTTCAAAATAGTAACTGGCAAGCTGGGACTGCGCTCACCAATTAATTGGTTTGACGAACAACAAGTGAAAGTGGCGCAGGAGCTGTTTCCCAGATATGGGAAGACAGCCAGGGTAGCCCTCGAGGTAAACGCCGCAGAGATCCCGAACTGCAGGACGGAGGAGATAGTAGAGGCAGGGAAGAAGATGCGTCCGAGAAACGCAGCGGGACCGGATGGGATAGCACCTGAAATTGCTAAGGTAATAGCGGAAAGGTGCACAGAACTCTGTCGCAGGGTACTGGATACGGAAATTAAAAAAGGTAAATTCCCTACAGCATGGAAGCAAGGTAAACTAACCCTGATCGAAAAGCCGCAGAAGGAAGGGGAGGGGAAAAGCTTTCGACCGTTGTGTTTATTAAATGTCTTCGGGAAAATGTACGAGCATGTTCTGAATAAGAGATTGACGGAGGAAATTGCAGTGAGAGGTGGCCTGTCGGATGCACAATTCGGATTCAGGGCGGGCAAGTCCACGATAGATGCGATACAGAGGGTGGTGCATATAGCCAAGGAAGCAGATAATAACAAGAAATATGCCGTGCTAGTCACCCTAGATGTAAAAAACGCTTTCAACTCCGTGACATGGACAAGCATATTAAGGGTGTTAGAAAAAAGAGAGGTGTCCCCGTACCTAAGGAACATATTAAGTAGCTACCTGCAGAATAGGGAGATACTAGTGGGGCAAGAGGCACGGCTTAGTATGACGTGCGGTGTCCCGCAGGGATCCATCTTGGGGCCAACCCTCTGGAACATTATGTATGATGAGGTCTTTGGAATAGAGTTACCCGATGAATCAACCCTGGTGGGGTATGCCGATGATCTTGCCCTAGTAGTCTGCGGGAAAGATAAGCGAGTGATTGAGGAGGACATCGAATGGTCTGTCTTTAAGATAGAGAGATGGATGGAGAAAAACGGCTTAAAGCTCGCTATGCAGAAGACGGAGGTATTAGTGCTGGCTGGGAAAAGGAAATTAAAGTCTGTAAAAATAACACTAGGTGGAAACGAGATAACAAGCCAAGCACAGGTGACGTATCTAGGAGTCACACTTGGACGAAATCTGAAAATGGGTGGCCACATAGAGCGAGTGGCCAAGAAGGCTGAAAAAAGCGTCGCTGCGCTGAGCCGGCTTATGCCTAACGTTGGCGGAGCGAGAACAAGTGTAAGAAGAGCCCTATGTTGTATGGTGAACTCCATTATGCTGTACGGCGCGCCAATATGGAACGATTGTATGAAAACAGGCGTGCACAGAAGAAAACTGGAGAGGGTGCAGAGGAGAGCAGCAATGCGAATAGCCTGTGCCTACAGAACGGTATCTACGAGGGCAATCCAAGTGGTGGCGGGAGTGATCCCGATACACCTACTTGCGTTCGAAAGAACTTACACTGTAGGGGCGAATACAAGGGCACAGAAAAACGCTGTTAGAGAGGAGACGCTACAAAAATGGCAGGAAGAGTGGGACGAGGAAGGTGAGACGGCGGAATGGACGCGAGGACTGATTAGAAATATCAGGGCATGGGTGACACGCAAACATGGGGATATAGGGTACTACATCACCCAGTTTTTAACTGGTCATGGTTGCTTTGGCCAATACTTACATAGGATGAAGGTAGCGGATGATGAAAGGTGTGTTTACTGCAAGGAAATTGACACGGTGCAGCACACAATTTTCAGGTGTGAAAGATGGAAAGAAATCAGAGAAGGAACGGAGCAAGAGATGCAGACAGTACTAGCAGTAGGCAATATAATAGACCTTATGTTAAGTAATAGCGAGACACGGACCCGGATTGGAACAATGATAACGACAATCATGCGTACAAAAGAGGAAAATGAAAGAAGAAGACAACAAGCTGTGATAATGCATCAGTGATTTTTAAGCAATGTTTATTTTAAAGTGTTCAATGTGAAAACGAGCGTTTTCGCGATAATATGGTTTAACCGGTAATTTTACTTATATATTTATTTATTTATAATGTGATTGCAAATAAGCAATGCTTATTTTAAAATGTTCAATGTGAAAATGAGTGTTCTCGTGATAAGTCGTTTTAACTGGTAATCTTATTTATTTATTTATTTTTTACAATGTGATTGCAAGCAAACAGAAGTGCAAGAAAGTAGGAGGAAGGAGCTAAAAGGATGTGATATGAAACACGACATGAAATGCACTGAAGTAATGCTGCAAGGCGATCCCGGTGCATTACACCGCATGAAAGGGGGGGTTTTTAGTCGGTAGGCGGCTGGGCACTCCTTCCCAGCTGAATCCGACACGCCCAGATTAGCTGGGTGTCTTTTGAAAATTTTCCCCACCTTGCCCCCAAAAAAAAAAAAAAAATGCATAATATTCAACGCCCTGTATCTCGGAAACGAGGCATTTTTGGAAACATGTTTATATGAACTTTTATTCTTATTTTTATGCAAGGAATCTCACCCTGATTTTTTTCGCAATATTAATGATACACCCTGTATACCAGTTGCACTTCACTAAGAAAATTCCTTACAATCATATGTGAATGAACGTGAAACTACGAATAAATAGTTTGTCATACAGACATGTTCTACTAAAAAAAGTTATAAAAGCATGCTACAACTGAACAATTAAATACACAACACACAATTTTACATCATCTTGTATATTGCATCGAAGAAGCTCGGCTTCGCTATATATTTCACAAATAAAACGCTACGTCGTAACGAATATCAGAAATTAAACCCAAAACTTGAAGTTATCAACTCATTACGTGATTTAATATTCTTAATAGCAAACCGCAAATAGAACAGAGTACTTCTAGATCCTCGCTCGAACGTGCAACCGACCGCAACATCGCCTTATTCAAACCGCAGACGATAAAGGCAAGGAATAACGATAATTGTTAAATAAATGCGCCAGTTTTTAAGGGCCCAATCTTTTTCCTAAAATATTCAGCCAATTACAGGCTATTGCACGATTCTCATCGTAAACAGAAATTTCATAATTCATTCAAATGACGGTGGGGCGACATCGTCCTTATCCGGCGCACCATTCTACTTCATCGATTGAAACTGTAAGTTCCGCAATTTATTATTAACAGTCTCAAGTGGGCTTAACCGCCAGGCAATGCTAGACATCTTTTAGAACTCGCATATAAGAAGCAAAGTTATCTTACAAGGAGTAGTCCGACCAGACGCATGAAACGCAGAATTTGAGTAATGAATCTTCGTTTCAGGCTGTAAGGGAGTGGCTGGCGACAGATCAAATGCCCGATTTCAGACCTTTTGAGAAGTGCAAACTTAGTAAACTTTTACAGGAAACGGGGAACGAAAAGGGCTCCGAATCAACTAATGCCCGAATTCAAACTGACATTCCTTTATAAATGATTAACTGTTTTTGAGGGTGTTTCCGTGTACTTGCGCGAAAGAATCCCGCCCAAGCCTACTCGAAACTAAACCTCGTTCATCTCGAATATATAATTTTAATTAGGTGTTTAATTCCTTGCAATAAATTGTCTTACCTACTTCTGCTTAACGTGGCATTAATAACGATTTATTCCTCCCCACGTGAACGATTAAAAAACCAACAAAAAGGCATGATTTATGAGATCAAGAGGATATTTTATTACAGAACTGACTTAATGCTGTAAACGAGATGTTATTGGCTAGGGGCACCGCTACGAAACGAACGGAAAATATTAGAAATGGTATTTCATAGTTTTAATTTAAAAAGATTGAATTTTGTATTTGACAAAACTATAAATTTCCAAAAATAATCACAAACGTGTCACAATTTTTGTTTAATAATGTAATAAAACATTAAAGAAACTTATTATAGTTATAGTAAGTGGTTATATTTTAAAATTCCTAAATTATCATCTATGCATGTATAAAATTCCTTCACACAAGTTTCTTAGCAGCAAATTGCTCAAGCCAATCTAAAAATTGGTCAAAACACATACACACAAACAAGAAACTCATTATACCGGGTGATTCATGCGCGCGTACAGACCTACCATTCAAAAAATAAGCAACCTAAAATATATAAGCCAAGGTAGGTATTGCAATATCTAAATTTTTATTACCGGTATTAATCTTACAATAAATATAAATAAGTCGAATATTGTGTCTGATAACCGGTAATTATTTATAGCCACCAGCAAATATACTAAAATGAACAAATTATATTCTATTTAAAGGAATTTTTGACATTTACCGACAATTGCATATAATACGAGGGCGGTCTTTTAAGTTTTACAAACGATCCCCAGGTGGCGCTATTGAGAGGTGTCATTACTATTTTCATAAAATTTGACATTTGTTATTAAAGAAACAGTGGCAGCTTAGAAATTGACCGAGTAGTTTGTTTACAGTGAGCGCTTAAAAAAAGGAATTTTGTAAAAAAATGGCAATTTCATTTGAAGGTTTTCGTTGGATGATTTTTACGATTTTATTAAAGGCCTAACTCAACGACGATGCATAGGATTGCTTCGTTGAACTTTTAGTACTGAAGCACCATCAGAAAAGACTGTTTACAATTGGTTTGGAGAATTTCGTCGTGGTCGCGCGTCCGTCAGTGATGAATTTTGTGAAGGTCGACCAAAATCGGTTGTTATTCCACAAAACATCGATGCCGTGCGCAACATGATTGAAGAAGATTGACATGTGACTTACAGTGAGATAGAGGCATCCTTATGCAGCGTATCGAAGACTGCAGTACATTCGATTTTGCATGAACATTTAGCTGTGAAAAAGATCTGTTCTCGATGGATTCTGCATAATTTACCCAAGCTCAAAAAAAATAGGATCATGTTAATTGGTATAAAGAAATGTTCAAAAATTCGACCGAGGAATTGTAAAATCCGGATTCAACATCGTAACAGGTGACGAAGCTTGGATATATCCGTATGAACCGGAAACTAAGCAACAATCCACTGTTTGGGTGTTCCAAGATGAACGGAATCCCACAAAAGTTGTTCGTTCACGAAGCACTTCCAAGAAAATGATCGCTTGTTTCTTCGGTTGTACTAGACATGTCGCAACCACTCCTTTAGACGATCGAAGAACAGTTAATACTGAATCATATAAAACAATTTGTTTGCCAGAAGTCATCGCCGAAATCAGAAAAAACAACCGAAAACGTCGCATCATTCTTCACCATGACAATGCCAGCTCTCACACAACACGTCAAACAATTGATTATTTGAAAGAAAAAAATACATCGAATTAATGTCTCACTGCCCGTATTCACCTGATTTATCGCCTAACGACTTCTTTGTGTTCCCGAATATCACAAAAAATGCGTGGACGGCGATTTTCATCACCCCAAGAAGCTGCAGAAGCATTAAAAAACCATGTTTCTGAGATACCAACTTCATAGAGGAAAAAATGTTTCGAGAATTGGTTTGAACGCATGCAACAGTGTATAAATCTTAATGGCGAATATTTCGAAAAGCAATACACAGCTTGTTCCAAAAAAATTTCTTACTTACCTAGTATTGTAAAAACTTAAAAGGCTGCCTTCGTACTTGGTCCGTTGTAGTAAATGTAACACAAAGCATTAAGCCTAACCTAACCCAACCTAACTTAACCTTATATTTTAGATTTTCTCAGCTTGTTCAGTATTTCAAACTCTACATGTACTTCAGTTAATGTTCATTAAGAAGTGTTATATACGTACTGTGTTTTTTAATTGCAATAATACTTAGCATGCATGTGTTGTGCGTTTGCAATTTATCAATTTAATCAATAAACATCGGTAATTATAAAAAAATACAGGCAAAAATAATTAATTTCCATGTATTTGTCAAACTAATTAATAAATTTTGATAACTATATAAAATTGCAGGTGAACGTGGATAATTTGCTGATATTTCTTACATTTACCAAAGCTTTTGGCGATTATGAATATTATTAACCGGGTATTATACAGTGTGTCTCACTGTAGCCTGCATCACCCCCGTATTTTGTTTATATATTATCGATTCAAAAAATTTCTTATTTCTGATTATACCTCTCACTAAACTGTAATTTTAGGGTATTTTACTTTCCCTTCACGGTGAAATGCTAGCCTACTACGATTTAAAATAAACAGCAAAATTGAAGAAGTCGTATTAGGGATTTTTTTACAACAAAATTTTGTTAATAAAAGTTGTTCAGAATCGTCCAAATAAGCTAAATCCAAAATTTCATTACAAACAAAAAATATTGAAAATTTTCCAAGATGAATTTTTTAGAAAAAAAAATTTTTTCAATATTTTTTGATTGTTATGAAATTTTGAATTTAGCTTATTTTATTTGAACGATTCTGAACAACTTTTATTAACAACATTTTGTTGTAAAAAAATTCCTAATATGACTTCTTCAATTTTGCTGTTTATTTTAAATCGTAGCAGGCTAGCATCTAACCGTGAAGGGAAAGTAACATACGCTTAAATTACAGTTTAGTGAGAGGTATAATCAGAAAAATGAAATTTTTTGAATCGATAATGTATAAACAAAATACTGGGGTGGTGCAGTCTACAGTGAGACACACTGTAAATATTAACCAATTTCTAACATTTACCGTACTATTATGAATCGCAGATGTTTGTTTAGTATGTTTGGTATTTTAGTCTAATCAACTTTTAAATAAAGTAAGTATGAATGAAAACAACTAATTATTATTTATAAGGATTTCAAATATCAAAAAATAGTAAGTATAACAACTTATTAGTTTTTAGAATGAACTTTACTTAAACCAGTAAACTGTCAAGAATATTAAATAGGCAACTCTAACTAATAATACATATTTGTTTGCGATAAGCATTCTGGGTTACTTATTTTTGGAATGGTAGGCTCTTACTATTCCATGAATCACCCTTTATAACTTGTTTCGTGGAAGAACAATGATGTATAGTTGTATACATATTATAAATAAGAGAATCAGTAACGTATGACAAAGCGACGTGTTTTTAGTAAAACGAAAAGTTACCTTCGAAGGCTTTATAAATATCAGCACATCTTTATAAATGCAGATTTAGAAGCAAAGGAGTTATCACAATAAATTTTGTAAAATAAATAAATTCCATGCTACTGCGGCAACCGCATTCACTATAAACTACTTTCTTTAGGCCAAAACCACGATTTCAAACAAAGCAGACTTCTCTCGTTTGAACGTCAAGTATATTTAACTCTGCAATTTATTTTTGTTTAGTTTGAAAATGAGAGTGTATGTGTATTGTGATTGAGCGAGATCTAGGACGCAGTTTTCCAAGGATTTTTTTTGCACTCAGACCACATTTGACCCATTGTACACTCTAACTATCAATCTGAAGTAGTTGCAACCCCAGTAGTGATATTTAACGTGTCACCCATCGCAGTGGCACGGGACATATGGCTTTACTTTTTCTCCAACAGAATGCGCACTTTCAGATTTTTCTCCATTAGAAAAATCTCACCGACCTCGACTGGATTCGAACACGCATCTTTTGGATATATAGGCAAATATGCTAACCACTAAACTACGGAAGTCGGCTGAAAGTGATAGTATGCAACTTCTAAAACTACACCGTGTTAGAAATGACAAATGTTCGACGCACAATTTGTACAAGTTTTAGCGTACAAAAAAAAACGTAATTTTCGATATTGATATGCACGTCGCACGTCTGCACTTCGCGATCGCGTCCTTTTGAGTGGTGGGGAGCCCACAGTCAGACAATCTTGTTTTAAAATAAAACTTGAAAAGTTATGGGTATGATTGTGTTATACACAAGCGAGTATTATATTCGAGATTTTAAGGTACTTACTAAAACCGAAATACAGTGCGGTCGTAAAATGCCTTCCTCCCCTACTACCCTTTGAACGACTTGATATTTCTTCGCAAAATTGTCTGCGCGTTAATGGGAGGCTAAATACTACTTTTTAACCCATTTTTAAAATTTTATAACTTTCAAAATGACAGCTAGGCGCCATCTTGGACTATTTTTTTAAATGGCAATAGGGGTCGAGTGACACTTCATTTGAAAGGTATTTTAATTCTGCGTCTGATCCTTGCGTTTCATAAAAATATATTCATGCAGAAAAAAGTACAGATGATTGAAAATAACAAGTTTATGGAAAAAAGAAGGCACCCGTAAAATTTTGCGATCCGCGGCGAAGGTGGTTCTAACATCCCCAAAGAGGCGCGGGAGACGCCGAAACGTAAAAAAAAACGTAAAAATCGGCATAAAAACTTAGTCAGTGCCCCCCGCCCCCCCTTCGGGATGCTAGAACCGGTCATCGATGCGCCGTACTTATGCTAACAGAGTGAGCTCGCGATTGACTCGCTGCGATGACGTGGACACGCGCTGGATGTCGATTTGTGTTTCGACTTTGGATGCCCCTGGCGACCGAACGGTACGAGCTACGAGAAAATGCCATAGGGAACAGTTGTTGTTCTCGACGGGGCCAATAACATATCCAGACCGCTAATCGCAAAATTTTCCGGGTGCCTTCTTTTTT
Organism: Limonius californicus; assembly: GCA_014611495.1. NCBI lineage: Eukaryota > Metazoa > Arthropoda > Insecta > Coleoptera > Elateridae > Limonius > Limonius californicus. The sequence goes on along the minus strand of JABXWE010051114.1, from coordinate 7,893 downwards.
CTATAAACTTGTTATTTTCAACTATCTGTCATTTTTTTCTGGATGAATATTTTTTTATGTAGTATTTAGCCTCCCACAAAAATTTTTGAAGAAATATCAAGTCGTTCAAAAGTTAGCAGGGGGGGGGAGGACATTCTACGACCGCACTATATAGTTAGCCGGACACACAACGTTAGGTTAAATTTTGTTTAGATTCCACTGGGTAAACGTCATGTTAGCTTATGTTTACAAATACAAATTACACTCCAATATATTTAAATTCGACGGGTTAGACTAGATATACCTTAGTTCACAGTCAAATTAAATTAGGCTCGTGTATTGCGCGACTTTTGTTTAGTTTAGTGTACAAACAAAGCAAAACATAACCTCAATGTATTTGCATTTTATATATCAAACAAGGACAACGCGTGTTTATTAGTGCGATGTCTTCTTCTGTTTTGGCAGTTCTTATCGTTACGCCTTACTTATCGTTCAGGAACTGCCAGATAGAGAGGTAGTGTTAAAAGCAGTTTCTAATTGTACACCAAACTAAAGTGTAATGTCATCTATACAATCTTGATTGGGATAAGATCGGATTAGTTTAGGCTAGGTTCAAGGGATTGGACAAGCGGTACAAAAACTGAAAAGAAAGCTGTTTTTTAGTTTAATAATTTGTCTAATTTTACTATATAGTGTGAAAACGAAATCGATGCTGTAAACATAAAGAGTGTACTATGTACCATCAACAAAACTGTATTTTTTACAAATATTTATAACGATAATATAAAAGTAGGATTGATAGGGCGGTGGATGCCGCTTTTAAGTAATAATTTCATAACTGTTTGGCTAGAAAGTCAAATCCCACATTTGATTTGTGTCGGTATTTTGATTTGTTATACAAAAGCGTATAAAAAGTCGATTTACACAAATAAGTGGTGACAAATAGGATTAACTACTTCAGCGTCCTAGTTTGATAGTTGCGCATGACTAGACCTCACACGTAATTGAGGATTAATCAAAGTTCAAGTTTAATTTTAAATAACTGTCGTATGGAATCTCCATCAAACAAATTCCTTCAACAGCTCTTAAAGCAAAACTATTTGTAGTCATTGACACTCTTTCAAGTTTTTATTAGATTTGCCTCCCTTCTTTATGTTAAAAATATATTACAAGTTAAATTAAATATAGGAAAGACAGAATCAGAATTTTTAATTTTCCCCCTATATAAATTACCATGGAGCCAAGTTTGGAACCTATGAATTGGAATTCAGCGGTTCTAAACCGTCAATCCGCCCGATATTTTAACTGGTCTGGAAATTATGGGAATATTAAAACAATCAAATACAATAATATACAACATATTTTAATCATCCCCGTTTTGCAGATTAAATAATCCTAATCAGCGGTTATATCGAAGAGTTGCAAATAATGCTTTGACAATTACAACAAACATCAAAGCGCATCGGTTTAAACATGAACATGAGTAAAATAAAATTATGCGTTCAAAATAAATGGAGATCAACGTTGATAACTATAGATTCGAGACGGTTGATGATAAAATAAAACTAGGTAGTAGTATCAAACGAATGAGATTACAAGATGAATGGGTTTAGGCTGAACAGCATTTGGGAATCTTCAACATATCTGCGACATAATGTTATTCCACCAAATTTGAAAAGGAAACTATACCAAGCGCGTGATTAACTATAGACTGGAAACTGTGACTTTAACCTACACAAGTGCAAACCGATTAAGGACTACCCAAAGGGCGATGTAAACGCTATGCTAAGTATTACTCTTAATAAAATATGAAACGAGGAGATTTGAGGAAGAACAAAAGTTACAGTAACCTCATTACTGGCTAAATCTAAATGAAGACTGGTAGGTTACGTGGCCAGGCAGGAGTCAAGTAGATAGACCAGTAAAATAGTGGAGTCCGAGAACCACCAGGAGAAGTATCGGTAGATCGCAGGAAAGGTGGCTTGATGATACGAGGAATTTCAAGGAAGTCGCGGGCAGGAGATGGTTCCGAGTAGTACAAGACAGAGAAACATGGAAACATATGGAAGAGGCTAACGTTCTGTAGTGGACAAATTAAGACTGAGAAGAACCGCACAAAAACCGTATACGTTCTGAAAAACACCATCTTCTTCTCCAAGCAAAGTTAATAATAGACGTCGGGAAGCAAGGTTCTAGAAAGAAATAATCAATTTCTTCCCTAACAAAACTCTTTCCACTTTTTAATTAAATAAGAATGGATAAGCTTGCAAACTTGGCGGGCGTATTTTCTCTTCTTAAAGAGCTTAAATTATCACTCCAAGAAAAATAAAAACTGTTTTTAGTCTTTGAAATTAAATGGAGAGAAATGAAAAAACATTTTGTTGTGAGGAAAACGTTTTCTTCAAGAAAAATTTAAAATGTTTCCTCATCTTAACGAATTTTTAACTTCAGTTTACATTAATTGGAAACCTACCAACATCATGTGAAACCTCTCACAACATTGTATGAATATTTTCAACAGTATTATCCCGGGAATATTATATAATTACGACAAAATAGATAAATCGAAATGGATTTTGAAGCCGCACTGCGGCTTGCAAAAATATTACTGCATCCAGGATTTGAAAAAATTATACTGAAAAACTGGGAATTAAATATTGTATACTAATTATTTTCTAAGTTTGTTTTCAAGTGTAATTTTTTAAAGTATTCAATTTAATGTAATGTGCGAAGTGTTTTATTACACTTTCCTTCCCAGTACACGAAAAATTTTGACGACGTTTGCCGGCAACATAGGTTAGGTTAAGAAAAAACCCTCCATGTATAAGAGCTTCTCAACCATGCAGAGCCAGTAGATTAGTAAAGCAAAGCTTTTTTGACGGCGGTCTTTTTGAGGGTTCCTTATAAACTAAGAAGGGAAATATTACAACGCATATTACCTAGTTTTTAATTAAGAGAAATAATACATAGATTAAAATCCTACACTTGGTAATTTATGCGTTTTTCTTTTAATTTTCCGTCATATCAGAAGCCTAATATGCCGAAACATGCTAATCTCTAAAGCTTCACTTTACTGCTGTAGCCCTACGACTATGGATTGACTTTAGCTTATAGTCGGATTGGACTTTTTTATGTACTTCTATAATTTCTTGTTCTAAAGATGTTTTCTGTGTTCAATAGTAGTATCCAAAATCCTGCTACAGGCAACTATGTTTCTTTCCCACAAACGAATAATTATGCCGTATTGTAATTTTTTTAAGACTTTTAAATAAACTTGGACCTTGCGACTGTATGGTAATTACCCAAATACAATGCCCGAAGAAAACTAAACTCCGAAAGGACGTTCTAAAATGATTAAAGGCAGAGCGTTTCTTCGAAAAGAAAGCGTTATTCTCATACGAGCAATTACCAGAAGTTTCCTTTCCCAAACGCGACATTCTTTTGTGGTTTTGTCACTGACCAAGATGTTTGGAAAATGTATTTCACATTCATTGTATTTCTGTTCATAAACCGATATGAATCTGCACCTACAGCACACAAGTCACTCTACAACAGTGAATTACCCCACTATTCATCATTTAACATTCATGGAATATCTCTACGTTATTATTAAATCGCTTTACTTATATACATTCTAAAAACATGCGGTTATAATAATTACATGATTATCCTTTACAACAACACATGTTGTAGAATGCTTATTTTTATTAACTTATAGAAAGCTTGGATGGAGAGACATCTGATTGGTCTAATGATACGTGAGTGTTGCAATCATGAAAATGAGCACAAAATTTAATGGATTTCAAAACCAATTTCGAACTACACACACTCTTTATTGCCAAAATTGAATTGTTGGAAGTTAAATTGATTTCCATTATACGAAATGAAAATTCAGGTGAAACGAATGGAATTAATTACCTTAGCATTGTAGAAATCAATTGTGCATGGTTTTACATAATTCGGTAACACAGTAACAAATATCCCAAATTATAATTGTGTTCATTTTAACTCCTAAAGCGTATTTCGGGGCTTTTTTCAGATTTTTATATTGCCCGTGGTACCTATAGGAATAATTCCGTGAAAAAAATTGAAACTAGTTGTAATCTATAGAATTATTGAAAATGTTTTTTTTTTACAAAATGTTTGTCCCTGTGCAGCTCTAGGTGGTTTACTCGCTACCACTTGCTCGCCGCCGTTTGCTTGCCACCGATTGCTCAGTTCGCTGGAAGCGATGCTCGCGAACACAGTTGCTCGCCATCCGTTAGCTCGGCAGCCAACTTGCACGCTGTACTTTTTGGTGCCTACCTTTGTAAAATAAATTAGGACGTTTTTTTGTTTTATATTTAAATCCTTTTGATTATATTTTGTACTGCAATACAAACTTGGAAAATGTAGAAAATTATTTTATTGGTGAAACTTGTCTCTGAGGCCTTCCACATATATTTCTAAATTTAAATGAAATAGATGCAGTATGTGAAGAAAAAAACACATTTGTAAACGTACACATTGTAGGGCCCAGAACAACTTTAAATAAAATGCAACAAACAAAAGATTAGTTCCAACACATAATAAAATATAACGTTTGTAATTAGGAATATCAGATATTTAATTGTAAATTATAAGCAGTACTGCGCAAATAATCATGGTTTTTGCTTTGAAACGTTGAACCAGACTATTAGAAACCATGGCTTCCTACATAGTCTAGCAATTAAGTGTGATAACAAATAAAATTATATTACTACTACTGTTTACTAAAATTTTTGGTATATAACTTTAAATGCTGTCTCTACGTCAATAATACAGGTTTGAGGATGTTTAAACAGTTATTAACGAAGAAAGAAGATCACAGCATACTCGAAGTGATTCATATTACTAAAATTAAGGCAATTTAGAAATATATGCAACATGAAAATCAATCACACGTATCGTTGATTTTATAAGAAATACAGGAATAAATATTATCCTATACAGGGGTGCTCATTAGTTCGTCACAGTCCAATATTGACATTATTAAAATGATTTGGAAATGTTTCTTTCAAAATGCGCAAAATATTTTTTAATGTACAGGGTGACTCGCTACAGCGGAGCATCTTCAAGGTATTATTATTTAAATAGAACGCCCTGTACATTTTTACATTTTTGAATTCAATATGAAATTATCTTTCCAATGATCTCTTGATTTGTGATGAGGCGTTGTCGTGTTTCTAAACAATGTGAAAATTTCAGTCGGCACATGTTTTAACAAATTGATTCGTTGTGTGAGTATTACGATTAATTAATAATCTATATTTTGGAGATATGTAGCAAAGTGATGTACTAAAATGGCACAGCAATCAAATATTAATTTTATTACACGTGGTATATTTTTTACACCAGTTTTTTTTTAAATTAATTTATTTAAAAAACAATTTTTTCCATTTTTTTATATTTATATTTATACAGAGTTAATCAAATGTATGGAACCGTCCATACATCTCGGTAACCATTTGTTAGATTTTTCTGAATTTTTGTACAGGGTGATTTCAATATATGGCGGATTCAAAAATGGTATCGTCAATGTTGCCACGTTTTCAGTTTTTTCAAAATTCCTGTCAACTTCATTATTCCAAATGAAACACTATATAATTTTTATAACATTCCATAAATAATTTTTCAACGAGTTCATTGATATACCATGTGATATTTTTATTTTCAGTAATAACAGAGGTATCTAAAAAAACGAACAAAGTATTCCTGAATTATTAAAGCTGATTAGAACAAGAAGGCTGATTGGAAATGTCAATATCTTAATTATTATAATATTTTGACGCATTGTCAATACTTTTTTTGACTCAATCAAGTCGTAGTTATAATTTCCTTGACCGTATTGTGAAACAACACAACTTTTTCGATAATAATAAGTATGTTACTTTCAGAAAGAGACCGTATTGAGATATTGAATGATTGAAGAAGAACTCAGAAAGAAGTTTCAAATCTTTTCAATACGACGCACCCAGATCGAGATCCTACATCACGAAACACAGTATCCATGAAACGATTCGAGCATACTGGGAATGTGAAGAATATTCGGAAATCAGGACGTCCAAAAACAGCAACTACGCCTGAAAAAGCACTAAATGTTATAATTTCAGCCGTGGATCAACCACATACTTCTTCAACTCAATTAGGCTTAGAAAATGGAATAAGTCAAATGTCGGTGGTGAGAATTTTGAAGAAGGAGAACACGAAGCCGTATCAAGTGAATTTGGTCCATGAACTGATTGAGGGCGATTCTGATAGAAGAAATGAATTTTGTGAAATTTTCATGGAGAGAGGTAATAACTTCATTAGGAATATCTTGTGCTTCGATGAAGCCACTTTTTGTCTATCTAAGTCAGTCAACAGACAGAACTGTCGATACTGGGCTTTCGAGAATCCTCATTGGGCCCAAGAAAGCCATACTCAATTCCCCAAGAAATTGAATATTTGGGCTGGTATCATTGACCACAGAATTATTGGATCATTCTTTATTGAAGGAACATTGAATAGTGACAGATACCTTATGTTATTACAGAATAAAATTGTGCCTGCGCTGATAAATTTGTTCCCTGATAGAAATGGTGTAGTACGTCAAAATATTTGGTTCCAACAAGATGGGGCGCCACCGCATTTTGCACGTAATGTAAGACAATATGATGATATATTCAAAAACCGATTGATAGAATGACGTGGGACCATCGAATGGCCAGCGCGTTCTCCGGATCTTACACAATTAGATTTCTTTCTATGGGGACATGTTTAGAATATCGTATACAAAGAAAGACCAAATAATCTCGAACATTTCAAAGTTATTATCCGAAGAGTGATGGCGGATATTCAACGAGAACACATCAGAAACAGTGTAGATGCAGTGTATAATCGTTTAGCTCATTGTCAGACAGCAATGGCCAACAATTTGAACACCTACTTAAATGAGTAGCCTCTCCTTGTTTTAGTTAGATTTGATTATTCAACAGTAATTTGTTCGTTTCCTTTTGAGATATCTTTGTTATTATTGAAAATAAAAATATCAAATGGTATATCAATAAACTCAAAATTCCCAATCGAATGTTGTAAAAATATATAGGGTGCTCCATTTGAAATAATGAAGTGGGCAAGAATTTCGGAAAAACTGAAAACGTGACAGCATTGGAGAAATCATTTTCGAATCTACCATGTTCTGAAATCACCCTGTACAAAAATCTAACGAATGGTTACCGAGATATATGGGTGGTTCCATATATTTGATTAACTGTGTATATTATCATATTTGTGAATTGGCACGTTAATTCTCCATAATTTTTATGAATATTGTCCTATAACTAAAATCAAAACTTTCGAGATATTTTTACTTTTTCATTACAAACTGTTGAATTGTTTAACCTTTTATTTCTATCTAATTTAGTAGCCATAATTTTAACATAAAATGGATGAGGATTGGGAATATATATTTAAAAACATTTTTATAATGTGCGGATTTTGCATAACTTTAAATACAAGAAAAGGTTCCAAATCATTTTAATAGTGCTAATATTGCACTTTAACGTACTAATGAGCAACCCTGTATAAGTTCAAATATAACAAGAAACAACCCTGCTTTGAATATGAATGTTCCTTAGAGGTATTGAAAAATTTTGATAATTATCAACATTATATAAGTGTTAATTGTTTGCTGCCTTACTTCGTTGAAATTCATGCTTTATATATTAATAATAATAATAGGCAAATTCAACAAGTATTTATTTCTATTTTAGCTTTATACGTATTTCGACATACAATATGTCATTATCAAAAGCATTTAATGAAGTAAACATTTGTAGTTGCTTGGGTAACAGCACACTGGATCTTGGTTTTGGGCTTGGCTCAGGTCTTCTATTCCAAAACTTCCAATAGCGG
>JABXWE010051112.1:0-12919 GCA_014611495.1 Limonius californicus | reverse complement strand
ATTCGACGATGGCTTACTGATTGGCTCAAATTGGCCTATAAACTTGTTAGGTTAGAGTTGAGTGACTGTTTCCTGTTAAATGTTCTTTCAGTATTCGACGATGGCTTGCTGACTGGCTCGAATCGGCCTACAACCTTATTAGGTTACAGTTGACTGACTGTTTTTGTTAAGTTTTCTTTAATATTCGACGATGGCTTACTTCCTAACTTAAATCAGCCTATAAACTTGTTAGGTTAGAGTTGACTGACTGTTTCCTGTTAAGTGTTTTTTCAGTATTCGACGATGGCTTACTGATTGGCTCAAATTGGCCTATAAACTTGTTAGGTTAAAGCTGACTGACTGTTTCCTGTTAAGTGTTTCTTCAGTATTCGACGATGGCTTACTGATTGGCTCAAATTGGCCTATAAACTTGTTAGGTTAGAGTTGAGTGACTGTTTCCTGTTAAGTGTTCTTTCAGTATTCGACGATGGCTTGCTGACTGGCTCGAATCGGCCTACAACCTTGTTAGGTTACAGTTGACTGACTGTTTTTGTTAAGTTTTCTTTAATATTCCACGATGGCTTACTTCCTAACTTAAATCAGCCTATAAACTTGTTAGGTTAGAGCGGACTGACTGTTTCCTGTTAAGTGTTTTGTCAGTATTCGACGATGGCTTACTGATTGGCTCAAATTGGCCTATAAACTTGTTAGGTTAGAGTTGACTGACTGTTTCCTGTTAAGTGTTTTGTCAGTATTCGACGATGGCTTACTGATTGGCTCAAATTGGCCTATAAACTTGTTAGGTTAGAGTTGAGTGACTGTTTCCTGTTAAATGTTCTTTCAGTATTCGACGATGGCTTGCTGACTGGCTCGAATCGGCCTACAACCTTATTAGGTTACAGTTGACTGACTGTTTTTGTTAAGTTTTCTTTAATATTCGACGATGGCTTACTTCCTAACTTAAATCGGCCTATAAACTTGTTAGGTTAGAGCTGACTGACTGTTTCCTGTTAAGTGTTTTGTCAGTATTCGACGATGGCTTACTGATTGGCTCAAATTGGCCTATAAACTTGTTAGAGTAGAGTTGAGTGACTATTTCCTGTTAAGTGTTCTTTCAGTATTTGACGATGGCTTACTTCCTGACTTAAATCAGCCTATAACCTTGTTAGGTTAGTGCTGACTGACTGTTTCCTGTTAAGTGTTCTTTCAGTATTCGACGATGGCTTACTGATTGGCTCGAATTGACCTATAAACTTATTAGGTTAGAGCTGAGTGCTTTCTGTTAAGCTTTCTTTCAATATTCGACGATGGCTTGCTTCCTGACTCAAGTCAACCTATAAACTTCTTTGGTTAAAGCTGAATGACTGTTTCCTGTTAAGGAACGGACTGTTTTCTGTTATGCTTCTTTTCAGTATTCAACTATGGCTTAGTGACTGGCTCAAATCGAACGCGAGATACAATACTTCCTTCTTGGATTTACAATATTCATATTGGCTAAAAGCAGTTTTGGTTGCCCTCTTATTACTTCAATGTAAAAAAATTGAGGAAGAGGGAAAACGTTGCGGCTAGTCTCATTGTTTATATCATCAAAAAGGGGATACAATAACAACACATTTTGGAAACCCCTAGTTTAGTTTTTTAACGTAGGTACAGTACTTTCACACCATCATTATCAATCAATATAAGGTCAATGGATGCTACAGACATACTTCGTAAGTCATCGTTTTCGTCACCGCATATACAGCCGAGCAAGGTCGAAATAGTAACATCGCAAAAAATATACATTCACAGAGTCATAATGACGTTTGAAGAATTCTCTTGGGTTGTATAATGTATGTAGTTAACGTAGTTGATTAATTCATAAATGGGTATCCTGACACAGATACGACAAATGACGTTCACGTAAGCTGAGAGTATTAAGTCCTTATCAAAACCATAACTCTAGGAATTTTTGTAAACAAAAATTTTAAATCGAATTTATTCCTGATTTCACAATCTCTGTGCGATAAAATTACTGTATTAATAAACTGAAAAATTCGCTTCAGGGCCGGACTGGGCAGAGGGCGCAGCGCCCCCGGGCAACAGCCTACTGGAAATATATCTTAGGATTCAACCAGAATTTTTGTTTGTTTTCTTTTATACAGTATTCTAAGTGAAATCGAATATCAGAAAATAATTTAACCCTCATGTGATTATCTAGCAGCTAGGAGACGAACAATCCAGACGTGTGTCTGCTCCTGACCGTAGCCTTATGAGGCAAGAACGCTTAGAAATTTCTAAACGATCCTTTCTTTCTTTCGAATTCCAAAAAGGCACGTCTATCTGTCTTTCTTCACAATAAATTTGGCGTATTAATATGTTCGCGATGGTTATCAACCTTTCATTTCCATCTAAAATATAATCTCACAAATTATGAACAGGAAAACAAATTGTTTTCCTACGCGCATTTCTGGAATTCTAGATTCCTTACGCGATTGGGAATCACCTACGCAATCGCGAGTCGGTATAATTTCAGTAGGACAAACTCAAAATGCGGAGGATGGCCAGGTATTTTTATACATCACAGATATATTTGAGCTTCGCAACATCTGGCATTGTTTACTTGCTCTCTTTTCTTTAAATAATTATTTTGGGACAACTTTGTATCTTTCCAATACTTACAACGAAGACAATTAGGAAATCTAAGGAATTGTTTCAATTGCGTTTTCCATGGAAGCTGTTGTGTTCAACCAATTTTTGTTTGGGAAATGATAAAAACACGATCGGAATTCAGGTTGGACGGATGATTATTACTTCTATTGCGGCGAAAATATATTGCAATTGATTTCCGTAATGGAAAAGAAGTGTGGGAAGATAAAAATAGTGAGGGACAAGATATAGTAGAGGAACAAAAATAGTGGGAGGCAGAAGTACGGGATGAGGTGATTGGATAAAAATTAATGTAGACAAAAGTATTATGAAGGATGGTGTAAAAACATTACAGAGAGACAGAAGATACTGGGGAGTAAATAATGATGTGGGATAACGGGTAGTAGTGAAGAAAAATATAGTAAAATACAAAACTAATGAGGGACATAAGTAGCGAAGTATAAAAAATGGTCGCGGTTCAACTATAATAGGGAGACAAAGTATAAATGAGAGGAAGAAAGAGTTACGCAACATAATATAGTAACAGGCAGAAAATATAATTACGGGAAAAGAATTTAGAACAAAACGTGAGACAGAAATTGGTGCAGAAGACAAACAAGTGCTGGCGAGGGATTGAAAGATTAAGGGATAGTAAAGATAAAAAGATTGTGAAGAACTGCAGATAGTGGTGGCACAAAATAAACGGAAGACAAAAGCTAAATGGCAAAAGTATAAATGAGAAAAAAAGTAGTGGTGTAACAATATACAGCAGGAGTTAAGATAATGAAAGAAAAAATGGTTGTGGAACAAACAATAGTGGAACATAGAAAATAATGAATTCAAATATGGTGGCGACAGAAAATACTAGGAGGCAAAAAATAATGAGGGACGAACGTAATGATGGGACAGAAAACGGAGGACATGACCAACAGAAGATTATGTGGGAATACAATAATTTGGAATAGCGGAGTCAAAAGACTATGGGCAATAAAAGATAGTATTGAAAAAATCTTGGGAGATAAGTGATAAATGTCAGAAAGAAAAAAAGTGCAACTAAAACCAAAGTCGTGGTAATGGAGGAAAAAAATGGTGCTCAGAAAAAAATAATGGAGAAGATAGATAATGGGGGGCAGATACATTGGCAAGAGAAAATATTAGGAGACAACAGATAATGTAGAACTAAATGTAATGGCAGCACAGAAAACGACAATGAAAAAGCAAATAAAAATGATAAGGGAATAAAAGATTATGGGAAAGTAGAGACAGTTGATTGTACGCGATATAAAACAATGGACGAATAAAAATCGTGGAAGATAAAAGATAATGGAGGACAAAAAACATTGAGGTGCAAAAACTAATCTTTAGACAAAAACAGTGGGGGATAAAAGATAAATGCCAGAAAGATAAAATCACTGATGTCAACACAAGTGTATCAAAATAATGGAGGTTCAATATAATGGCATAAAAAATATTTTGAAACAAATGATAATACCGGGCAAAATGTAGTCATGGAACGGAAAAAGCTGGAAAAGACAAACAAAAGATAATGGAGAATAAACAGTTATGAGATGCTGTTATGCAGTAGGGAAAAAGGATTGTTGGCAATAAAAGATTGTTAGGAGTAGAAGAAAGTGGTGGAATACAAAATAGTCGAAGGCAAAAGATAATTGAGGACGAAAAACGTTCATGGACAAAAAATCATCGTAGGCGAAAAATAGTAAAGATTAAAGCTAAACGAGAAGCAAAATTGTGGTACAACAAAAAATAGTCATGATTATGGAGGGAAAATGACTATGGGACAAAACAGTGGAGGATAAAAGTTAAAAGAAAGAAAAAAATAGTGGTGCAAGAAAAAATAGTCCAGATATTAGAACGAGAAAAAGCGGCGGGATAAAAATAGCGGGAGTTCGCAATTAAACAAGAGAAAGAATACTCGCGCAACAAAAACTAATCAAGATAATGGACATGTAAATAGTGTGATAAGAATAGTGGGGGATACAAGATAGGGGCAAATACCTCGTAGTCAGAAAAATACTAAGAGACGAAAGATAATGCAGGACACCAAATGTTGTCATGAGACAGAAAAAAGATGAGTAAAACAAACAAAATAGGTTGAGGAAGTAAAAAATTATCAATTGAGGGAGACAGAAAGATGTAAGATGTTAAATATAGCAAAAACCAAAAGATAGTGAATATAAAAATGGTAAATAGAGATGTCAAAAAGCATTATTAAATAAACTGTAAGTGACATCCTTACTGTTCAATACTGAATTAAAAATTACGAATAAGGCACTTGCCAAGGGACGCAAATCCAACAAATATACAAAAATATAGTTACTTCTATTTAATATCCATTTATGTCCAAAATGTTATTTTTGGTATATCTACAATAGCACTCTAAATATTTTTGCAGATGTTTTGATAATTTTCCATTCTCCTTTCAACGACGTAATTAACTGTTTCAACTAGATAAAAAATATAACATATATGGTATTAAATTCTTAAATATAATTTAGCTTTACAAACAGTTTTTCACAATTTCATGACTAAGTGCGTGTGGAATCCGGCCTCTGTAGTCTAGTTGTTAGCGCGCTTGCCTATAGATCCAAGGAACACGGGCTCGGTCCGGCCGAGGTCATTAAGATTTTTCTAGCGAGTAAAAAATGGCACTTCCACCGGATAAAATGTAAAGCTGTAGGTCCCATGCTACTACGATGTGAAAACTTGTTAAACAACTGGAGTTGAAACTACTCCATATAGACAAAATTCATAGTTAGGGTGTACAATAAACCAATAATGGCTACAGTGCTTAGAAATGCTTGGAAAACCTCGTCCTAGATATTGCTCATTCAAAATACAGTACAAGCGTATGTGGAAAAGCACATATGTGTTGATGCATTAAATACTGGGTGTCAACGAAAAGAGGACCAACCCTCTTCTTCCTTTAATTACTGTATATACCACGGCTTCGGGTAATACATGCCGGAAATACATATCCGGTTTGAATTTTTTACGAAAATATTCATCAATATGCATTCCGTCGAAATATACAGGGTGTATCAGCAATAGGTACAAATATTAAATCCGATGGTAGATTACAATATATACAAACTAGAAAAAAACTTTCTTTGGCAATGAGACCCTTAAGATATGAGAAAATAATAATTGAAAATTAGACCCAAAATTGTTTGAGTACCGCAGGATAATAACAAAAATTTGAGTTCAAAGACATGTTATGCAAAGAAGAGTAAGATAGAAGTGCAATCAAATTTCTTATTACCTGCCACAAACCAATACTATTAGGTAGGTCAGTAATTTCTATTAAGTCTGTTGTTGTTATCACAAGTCAGACAAGTTTTTACGTGTTTGCCACTTTGGACTTACTTTACAATTAGGTAATAACCTTCTACAGCTTAAATGCATTTTCTATGTATCATCGGCAGTTCTCAAACAAAATTTTATTTTATGTTATAATTCGAAGAATAAAATTAATGATTTTTGAAAAATAATTAGCACCATTGAATTCTACTTGAGCCAATCTATTAGTGGTTTAAATATTTTTACCTATTTCTGATACACCCTGTATACAGCGAGAGGGAATCAGAATATTTTTGTTTTTTAAATAAAAATGAATATTTTTTGTTGCACTATAAATCAGATTATAATCTTCCTTTGCCCTGCAATGAGACTTGTACGTACCTACTTTTCCGTTAAAAACTCCATCAAATTCTTAAAAATATGTGATTTCCATGTATGCAATGATTAAAGCACGTAGAACACCGGTTTTGTGTTGCTAATAGTTTACATAGAAGCAAATAAACTTCCTTATGAAAATAACATATGCATAATATTCAGACCAAATCACTACGTCTAGGTGTATTTAACATGCTATGCATTTTAATTTCCTACAATTATTACTAGTCTTAATATGGCTATATGCCAACGTAACAGAATTGTAATTATTATGATGTTAAATCATGGAGATAGACAAAGCGCAATGTTGAAATAATATGGTTGCAACCGAGACGATGGCTACTGTTGTGAAACGAAAAAGAGTCAGAGAAAGCATTTACGGGTAAATCCCTAAAAAAAACTTGAGGAAGAAACCCAGAAAATATGAGCAAATTAAACAATTTGCTTGTATGTCGTGCGTAACCTTTCTCTCGATATAGATCCTAGTATACCTTTGCATTTCAGAGTAATAGTACAGGAAACTCTTTCGAAAATACCTAGAAAATTTCAGGGAAAAAACTGTTTTGTATACTGTTCTGGTCCCCATCCGAACATATAAAATTAAAAATATTGTTTTGAGAAATATTTCCTTCAAGATTTCAAAAAGTTTGAGTTGGTTTTGAAGCTAATTTACAATTTTTTGTAATATTTAATTTTAATACCGGTTTCTCACCATCTTTAAAATGTATATTTTAGAATTATTATCAAAAAAGAATATAATTCCCATACAAAAATCAAATTCAAAACTTTAATTTTATTCCTGTGTGATTCTGTTGCTAGATTCTATCGGTTACAACAGATGAGCAGGCGCTAAATAGTTTCAAGGTAAAGAGGATTAGAGCTGGCAACCGGATTCGTATTTTCGGATATCCGGATTTTTTTTATGCGAAGATCCGGATTTTATGAAAGCTAAAAATCCGGTATTCGGATTTATCCGGATTTCGGATTTTAGGTTTAGATCCGGATTTCGGATTCCTCACACAGATTCGGATTTCTCACAGAGATCCGGATTTCGGATTTCTCACGGAGATCCGGATTTCCGATTTCTTACAGAGATTCGGATTTCTTATAACTAATAAGTTGTCTTATACATTTTTAATGTTTTATGTGTACTTTTATTAACATTTCCGTCATACCCATCACTATTTAGTGGAAGGGGGTAATAGCTTCATTTGCCAGGAGTGCGCTGGCTTTGTATAGCCATTTTTTTCTTTCTTGAAATTAATACGTTTTATAGATTTTGCGCCGACGCGACGCAGAACAACATATTGAACGACACACTACTATTCTAACAAATAAAATACTGAATAATTAAGTTTGCACATATTGGATTCATAGTTGCTGCCAATATGTAATTTTTTGATATATATAAAACGAATACATTCAGATAATATATTTATAACAGATTTATCGATGATATTGAATAATTAAGTTTAAAATGAGGAACTTAGACATATACAGCGATTTTACTGGAATACGCATATACCTACAATTTTTCTCCTATGTTTATCTGAATTAACTGCATATTCATATTTACTTAAATGTTTAATTTAATTTAATAAATAAACGCAGGCAGATAAATTCAGAAAACGGATTTGTGATTAACTCCGAATATCGGATTTAAAAAAAATCCGGATGGCGGATTATTTAGGGTAAATCCGGATATCGGATTTTTCGGATATATCCGGATATCGGATTCTTCGGATAAATCCGGATAGCGGATTTTCCGGATGAATCCGGATAGTGAATTTATCGGATAACGGATTTGCAAGACGGATTTTATCCGGATAGTAAAAATCCGGCGGATTCTGGATTATTCGGATACCGGATAATTTAAAATCCGAAATCCGGATTTTAAAATGTAACGGATTTGACAGCACTAAACAGGATCGGCTTTATCCTGTCGTTTTTTGAAAAGCTATTTTAGACTTCCTTTTTTTTCTAAAATCCATTTTAATTGCAGAATATTCATGCTTTGTGCTGTACGTTTAGTTAAACAGATATTTTTTCCTGTGATAATTTGATTAATATGTATTATATTTAATACTCTATTTACACATATATTGATGTCTTTAGTGCACTTAACAACATTTAAAAACTTTTAACTTTAAATTGTCATAAGCACCACTGAATTATAGAACTGTAATCATTAATAAAAAATGTTCAAGGCGTTAAACGTAACAAATAGAGTGTGTATTAATCTGGCTACTAAAGACGACATTTCAAACAAACTGTAAAAAGGTGCAACGTGTTAGTGTTGTAAGAAATGGCAGTTGTATTGCCAAACATTGCACAAACTATCAACAGGTTTACAGGAATATTCTCCTACCTAACAAAACTAGGAGAAAATAAAACCAGTGGCGGCTCGTCAAGCGAAGTAAGTGAAGTGCCTCTTCGCCTAAAATTTTCATTCAATTGCGAATATTTATTTAAATTACCTAACAAATTATTTATCGGAATTACATCTATTAGGAGTCGTTTATTTATGGCACACATAGTCGTAGATACAATAAGCTTAGTGAAAACAATCACATTACAATTTTTCTGGTCCCCTTGTATTTTTTTTTAGTTTGTTTATAACTTTACAAGCTGTCACGTGGTGACATACAGTAAATAGTATGACATAGAATATAGGACATGTAGAAAGTTTTACATCGAAAATTTCCTTATATTAATACATTTAGATTTGAACATAAATAATTATTTGAAGATTATTAAACAAATAAACAATTGAACAGATAAACAAATGGTTTGTCACTGCACTTTAACTTATACGGTTTGAACCTTTTGAGCCTAGGCTCTTCATCGTCAGAGTTGTGTAAACACTCCCGAAGTGAGTTTGGGTGGGCAATAAGCTTATCACGGTAGCGAACACTGCATTTTGTCTTTCTTCATTTATTGTTGAGATACCTAGGTACTGCCGGATAACTTCGTTCGGAACGAACCATGAGGCGCTTACTAAAGATCGCAGCACTTTTGATTGCAATCATTTGATAATGTCAATTTTTGATCTACTTGCTGTTCCCCATAGTTGCATTCCGTAGGACCAAATAGGCTTAATAATCGATTTGTATAATAACACTCTGTTCTCAATTGACAGCTGTGAATTGCGTCCTAGGAGCCAGTATATTTTCCGAAACTCCACACCCAGTTGTTTCCTTTTTACGAAGATATGTTTTTTTAATACAGCTAGCGGGCAGGTGCTTCTTCTTGTCGTAAAAGTTACTTGAACTGACTTGGTTTCGTTTATACAGATACGCCATTTTTAAACCACAGTTCTAAGTTGTGCAGATATGTCTGCAGATAGCCAATTGCCAAGTTCGTCAGAGTGTGATGAGAGTATTGCTGTATCGTTAGCGAATGCACAAACTATAGTTCCTGGTAAGATAGCTATGTCTGCTGTGTAAAATAGATATAAGAGCGGGCCCAGCACGCTTCCTTGAGGGACGCCAGCTTTGATTAGGAATAACGAGGTAAGAGAGTCCCCGAACCTAACGAGGAAGTATCTGTTAGTTAAGTAAGATTTGAGTATCGTATAGTAATCTGGTGGAAATAGCTTTTTGATTTATAATAGCAAGCCATCGTGTCAGACTTTGTCGAAGGCTTGCACGACATCCAGGAATACAGCTAAAGAGTGTCTTTTATTTTGAAAGTCTTCTAATATTGTATTTACAACTCTGTGTAATTGGTCAATTGTAGCGTGTTGCCTACGAAATCCAAATTGATGATTTGGCATGATATTGTTCTCTGAAAATATAGGCATTAGTTTCTGTAATAATAGTTTTTCAAAGACCATGGATAATATTGGAAGGAGGCTAATTGGTCTATAGGACGATAGCTCTTCGCCTGGTTTGTCCGGTTTGAGAATCGCTATGATTGTGGCCACTTACCATTGTTCGGGGAAGCATTGAAGTTTTAACACCGCATTGAAAGAATAGGTGATGTAGTTATCTCCTTTATCTAGTAGTGCTTTAAGAATTTTTCCCGTGATTAGGTCATACCCACGAGCTTATATTTTGATTCGAATGCGCCATTATTGTAGTCTTAACATCATTTACTGTAAAATGTTTGATTGGTAGGGACAATTGAAAGGGTGCATCGAGATATTGGCGAATTTCATCATCTTCAGCGCTAGTTGATTGCGATTCAAATGGATTAAACACCTTCGTTAGGTGGATTGCAAAAGTAACAGCCTATAGCCTATAGCCTATAGTTATGATTACTCGTACCCCAGGTGTTATTGTCTAGTCGTATTGGCGATAAATGCTGCTGAGGTTGTTTCAGTTTTTTTTTGTCGCTCCATAGCGAATACTCTGTAGCCTCGGACAGTCGGCGACAGTCGTTTTAGGTAGATTTGTACAGAGTGATTTTTATTTTCTAAAGCGATTTTTGAATTCAGCTGTTAATTTATTGAGCTTTCTTTTCTTTTCAGGGTGCTTTGTTCTTTGACAGTTTCTACGTTGTTTGCGTTTTCAGCTATTTTCTTTTTATCTTCAATGGGACATATTGAGTGTATATAATTTAGCCTTTTATTTGGTGTTTTCTGCCAGGCTGCTTGTCTTCTTTAGTTTTTAGGGATACATCGACTAATAACGTTTTTTCAATTATTTCACTGTAGAGGTTCCAGTTCGTGGATCTGCTACTAAGAGTAGGAGGATTCTCTTTGTGCAACACTTGGGTAGATAAAGTCACTATTATTGGTGAGTGGTCAGATGATAGGTCTAGACAAGATTCAGCTTTGCAGTAGTTTGTATTGATGCTCTTTTTAATATAAAAGTCCAGTAGGTCAGGTGTTTTCGTTATGTCTGAAGGCCAGTAGGTAATGTAGGTTGGTTCTTCTGTGGACAAGTAGTGCAATCCGTGGGTCGTTATTGTATTCATCAACTCTCTACCTTTCGTGGTGGTGATCTCGATCCCCAATTTTCATGTTTGGCGTTTGTCTCCCCCCGCAATAAACCTGTTACCTAGTGTTTGGAAATACTCTTCGAAATCTTCCTTCTTAATGTTATGTCTTGGAAGGCAATATTTATTAGCACTCTCCAATCTTCAGTTGCAACTTTAGTTACCCTTGCATTTAAATTTTAAATGCAGTTCGTCGAGCGTGAACACAGTAACCATAAAAAATCTCACCTACAACACTCGTGCAATTCTAGTGAAGAGTCAGCCTCAAACGTATTGTAAATCTGTAGTTGTACCTCCGTTGCCATGGTAACACCTACGTCAATATGTACTATTGGTTCACGGTGAATCGCGCAAGTGAAGAGTTCAGTCGCAATCAGCCGCTGAACTGCATGTTCGGGATTGACCGTCGGTTTTTAAACGATTTCAACAATTTTCAATTCACATTTTTAGCTTTAGTATTTAATGATATGTTCTCTCTCACTGACATTATTTGCTGTGCTCCAAAATAAATCATTGGATATTAATTTTTGTGTTACAAAAATAAATAAAACTATTGAGCTATTAAAGACGAAAAGTAATGACGATTTCTTTAATACACTCTTCGAAAACACTAAGGAAATAGAAATAATACAAATCGATATTTCTAAGCGCCCTAAGCGGGAATACGCTAGCCTTACAAAGAATGGCATTTGAAGAACATATAGAAATTTTGTTTTATGAAGTACTGGATCACATTGTAATGAAAATGGAAGTAAGGTTTCAAGACTACGGTAAGTTACAATTCATGTTTTGGAAAAATGTGATTCGTGTTTTCCGTCTAAAGCATTTGAAAGAATTACTAGAAAATCTCAATGAGAACAAAGAAATTTTTACCGAAGCCTACAAATTGTTTTGCCTCATATTAACTATTCCGTCGACAAGTGCATCAGTGGAAAGAAGTTTTTTTTGTCTTAACCGAATAAAAACGTTCTTAAGAAATGCAGTATCTCAAGATAGGCTTCTTCTTTGGTATTTCAATTAAAAAAGAACTTTTATCAGAACTAATAAACAATCAACCATTTTACGAAGACATAATAAGGGTTATTATAATAGCACTGCACCTATTTTTTACATGCAAGCCACCACTGAATAAAACTAAAAACTAGGAATGTAGCCGTAGTATAAATAATAATAATAATAATAATAATAATTGCCTTTTATTGGAATGATAAGTATGTATTACATACATCCATACAACTTTTAATTTTTTTATTTATATGAACTACCAGTAGCATAGTAAAGGTTGCATGTTCATTCCAAAGGGGCGAAGTTCAGATAACTGCTAGTGTATAACTAGCAGAGATCTGCTCTTCCACTTAACCCCGTATTCATTATTTTTTTTTGATATAATAAGGCACTATAGCTCAATTATAATTTTAAGGTAAGCATAGTACTAGATGTTTAGAACTAATCCATTAACCGAAACAGAGCAAAATGGAATAAAACAACAATAAATTTATAAGTAAAGTGGGTAATTAATTTGTGTTAGTTTGATTTTGATTTGCAAGTAAGATTTGTTGGTATTGTAATTTAAACTTATTTGGAGACAGTCGTTTTAAATATTCTGGCAGAGGATTATAAATCTTTGCTATATTGTATGAAAAGGATCTTTCATATAAAGCAGTTTTATGAAACGGAG